>CASHTH010003720.1:0-33927 GCA_030341885.1 Geodia barretti
AGGGCATCCCACATGTATTCTTTTTTGCGCCGTCCTGCCGTCCCGCCTGGTTGTATGTTTAAACTTTTGTTTTTAGTTTCTACTGATGGTATCATTTCCCTTCGCGACCGTCCGTTCTATACCCTGCTTCTGGGCGAGGCCGTTACTGGTGGGGTCGCTCTATATTGTCCTGTACAATGTGAGGCACTGTAGAGAATTGCACACATATCTCTCTCATGCCTCTCTGCAAGAAATCCTGGTATGGAGTTGAATAGGTAGGGAGACAAGATGTTGTCTATTTTTGATAAATTCATCATACCAGACTGGAGATTCTTTGGTGATCCCAGTCTAAGCCGGGTTTGGTGTGAAAGATTGGTATAATCAAAGTAATATCATCAAGTTTTTTGATAACTGATTGAGAAGTGTAAGAGAGGTGAAGTGAGAGGCAACCTTACTCCCTCATAGGCTTGACATCCTGCACTCCATCTCACACATCCCCAGGCATAGCTGAACCAAAGTATAATATACTCAGCTAATACATGTATGTTCACTAGACATATACTTGTTTTTGACGTTGTGAGCACGGTAGAACGCAGGGTGGTCTACTGCATAGTAGGACTTGTCCGTGTCGTTTGACATAAGTCTTTGGAATGCTGTCACCACATAGGCATCCTTAATTATTGAGTTCCGGGATATTAAGTAAACGATTAAACAATCACGGTTATATTATGGGTTGTCTTTACCCCCTTTGCTTTCCTATTCCACCCAGAAATGCTGCAGAGGCTTTGTCTCTGTATTTTCCCTAGTTGTCCCCGTGCAATAAATTGTTATAGAATGGCAACACACAGCATGCTATTTCTCACACTCAGTGGAGGGGGCGTTATGAGACGCTACACCCCCCTTGGTAATATCTAAAAAGCTGGGCCGGACTTTAACCCCGGTATTAAAAAAAATTCGAAGATCCACAATCCAAACAAAAAAAAAAACACCCCACAGTGACTGGGGGGGGCCTATCTCGCATGCCCACTATCACTCCTCCGGTCGTTTGGAACGAGTGCTCCTCAATGCTTTTCATATTCAGTGGGCACAAAGGCAGGCCCCAGTCCCGCAAAGTCAGACTGGGCTTTCGGACAAGTTTCTGTGTTGAGTCGTCGTGTGAATAGATGCCTCCTCCTAGGATCAGTTCATGGGTAGGCTCCTGCCACATCCGCAGAGCTAGTAGCGCACTCTAGGAGGGAGGGATCGGTGAGGGATGGGACCGGAGAATAGCATGTAGAACTGGATATTGATCATACAATGGTTTTTGGCCTCTCGTATAACTTTGGGTGGCCCTATATTGTGCTATATAATATCTGTCACACCGCCACCCTTGCTTTTGGTCTATGCGCTACTACATATGCATCTAAGAGTTTCTAAGGAGCAGGGAACCAAACATGCCTCTACACCTTTACCCCCACTGTATCGTTACCCCGCGGAATACAAAGCAATGTCAATGTTGGTTTGCTTCTGCCACAGCATTCTGAAACGATCACGGCCTGCCAGTAATATGTACATCTCAATGAGACAGGGAACTAACACGGAATGTCACACATCCACCGTCGTGGAAAGTGTGTGCCTGTCCAATGAGCAGGCCATTCACACTGATGCAGATGGCAGAAGAGCAGTACCCGATGTGGTGATAGGAGTACGTACTTATGGTCTTGGTGACGGCAATGATGGAAGTGTAGTGGTATGCTGGCGCCCAATAGGGCTGGCATAATTTTGGAATACTAGGGGCTTCCAGAAAATGCATAATTCTGGGATAATAGTCGGATTAGGCGTTGCGCGATCTTCTGTCTGCCGGTAGCTTCTGCCCTCCGCGGTTTTGCGAAAGATGGAGACCTTACCTGGATCTCTGCACTGCAAAAAGAGCGATAAGAAGCGCATCACTCACGCGGAGGGAGCGAGGTAGACAGCAAAACCGCGCGAACAAAAACGTGCATACTCGGCATTTTCCTTCCCCTTCTCGTTCTAACACGCCCCCTTTTGTTTTCGCAAGGGTGTAGCGATGCCAGCTCGAAGGGAAATAATAGGGGCAGCGAGGAGGAATAATAGGAAAGATTTACGAGAGATTGCGGAATAGAATAATGGGAGTAGCAGTAATGGTGCTCAACCCTAGTAGGGCCCACGGCGGATCTGCACCATTCAGTGTATGCGAGATCTTACGTACGCATGCAAGACTGGAATAACTGTTATTGTATATACGTATATAAATGCTGTATTACAAATTCCAGATGTTAATATGAATATCTTAAAGTCACATGTCAGAGTTTGCTTTTGGATGCTATAATACATTTTCTAGTACAGTGGTTTGCATGCGCAATAAGCTAAGAGTTCACTTGGCATGATCTCCAGCAGTGAACTTGTTAAAATGCAGGCGTAATAATTATGTGTGTGCAAGATGCTACAGGTGTTTCTCTTACGTGACATTGGCAACAGTGTCCAGACCTCCACATCTCAGGTAGAGAGTGCGGCCAGTTACGTCATCCGATGTAAGGTCAAAGGTCAGCGAATACTGCCAGTTGTCATAGGCGACCCATCTCTCCTCCCAATCATTCCAGCCGTCTAGTGAGACCACCAGTAGACTAATGTAGTTCTTTAGCACGAGTGAAACTTACAATATGGGTCTTTTATAATCCCCTCTTTGCTGCAGAAGAAATAGGAGACTAGTAACATTGCCTTTTACCACACTTTTTACAGTCACCCTTTCTTTTGGTATATACGAGACTAGATACATGTGCAAGCATTTCTACAGCTTCAGAAGACGAAGTGAACTGATCTAAGTAAAATCTATAAGTGTGCTTATAACCACGTGCAGTAATACAGTTTCAAGAATAGTACTAGCTAATAGTAGCTAGTACTACGTACTATAGGTCAATGTGTACTTGTCCGGGAACAGTGGCCTGGAGTCCCTTGACTCGTCCGAAACTATCGGACAGGATCCAATTGTCTCCGTTCAGCGAGATGACGGTCTGATTGGCGGCAGCAACAGCCAGAACGACCACTAACACGACTGCAGGTTGTTCCATGATTCCTTTTAGCTCAGTATCGAAAAGCTAGCACATGAGCAAGCAAACACGCCCCCGCGCGCCCCTGCTCGCTGGAGGAGATGGTGTGCGCACGCGCGCGTGAGCGTCGAAACTATGATATATTATATCTACTAGCTAGCTAGCTATATAGCTAGAGCTAGCTAGCTAGCTAGGGGTGGGTCGGCCCCGCCTCTAGCTCTAGCTCTCTCCAAGCGTGGAGCCCCACCCCCCTACTTTTTGTGCGCACGCGCGAGATCGAGACTGGTCAGTACAAAAAAGCCCATGCCAGCCCTGGGAGCTTCTTTTTCTCTCTTTCGGAGCCTTTAAATGGGTGCGCAGGAACCAAGAGGTAAGCATACACAAGGATAAAATGCCCCGAAGCTGGGTGGAAACAATAGTGTATAAATTAGCTACTGTTGCATAACAATGCTCTTTCTCTCTCTCTCCTATATACCACCACGACCCCACCAGTCATGGAAAAGATAGTGTGCGTACTTCTACTTTTCCACGCATCCCTGTCCCTCGCGGAGGCCGACAGACCACCCAACTTCGTGTTTATGATGGCGGACGACCTCGGATACGGAGACCTGGGCTACAACGACGGCACGGCACAGACGCCCAACCTGGACGCCATGGCGTCCGGTCCGCACAGCCTCCGACTGGACCGCTACTACAGCGGAGGGCCAGTTTGCTCTCCTACGCGTGGCACAGTACTGACGGGACGGAACCACAACCGCTACTGCGTGTGGACGGCGAATGCAGGTAACAACTGCGGCGACTTCGGATGTCCAGAGGGCATGCCACTCCCCACCTCAGAGGTAACGGTAGCGGAGATCCTCCAGAAGCAGGGATACGAGACGGCCGTGTTCGGCAAGTGGCACCTCGGAGATCTAAAAACTCTAGAAGGAGGCAACAAAAAGTGGCCTGTAGTCAGCCCCGATATGCAAGGATTCGACGAATGGTGGGTAACGGAAAGATCAGCACCCACCACTGACCTAAACTGTGCCTGTTTCAATGCCAGTCTTTGCCCGCTGGGTCACTACACGGGCTCTCCACCTTGTACCGACTATTACTCCAGAGACGATGAGCTGGGAGTACTGTTGGCCCTAACACACCCAGTTATGGGGGACGACTCTCACTTTCTTGTTTCACTAGTCGAAGAGTTCTTGCAGTACATAACCCCTCAAGACAAACCTTTCTTCATCTACCTACCCTTCCATACTGTACACATCCGCTACCTTGCCAGTATGGGCTACATAGAGCGATACTATAAAGATGGCTACTCTCAAGACGAGATAGACTACTATGGAGCCATCACAGCAATGGACGCTGCTGTTGGACTCGTTAGAGAGCTTCTCAACAAGTACAACGTCTCAAACAACACGATGCTGTGGTTTGCCAGCGACAACGGTCCCCTCAAGGGAACACCGGGCAGAACAAACGGGTTCCGTGGCTGGAAATCGGAGCTCTACGAAGGAGGTATCAGAGTACCAAGCATCATAGAGTGGCCGTCAATGATACGCTCAAACAGAGTCTCAGACTATGCAGTGGTGTCTAGCGATCTCCTCCCCACAGTCTGTGACATACTCAACATCAGTGCTCCCACCGACCGTACCATCGATGGAGAGTCTATCCTCCCTCTGATAAAACAAGAGAGGCACGCCAGGAACAAGACCATTGCCTGGGCCTTCCATATACGGGACGGAGATTTCAACTCTACGTATCACGCAGCCATAAGTGGAGACAGGTACAAAGTCTACTCAGAGTACAGTGGTGGAACTGTACACTCGGCACAGCTCTACGACCTAATAGACGACCCGTTTGAGACGACAGACATTTCTGAAAAAAACCCAGTTGTTCTGAAAGAGTATGGACAGCTATTGGAGACATGGAGGAGCTCGGTGTACAGGAGTGCTCAGGAGGTCGGCTGTCTGGGAGTTTCCGTTTCCTCCAAATGTAAATGTTGATTTGACCACATGTGTATATATTATATACTAGTATATATGTAAATCTGTCATCACAAGGATACTTGCATTATAATACCAACTATAAATTATCACCACAACTATCATAGTAGGACGGCCCTATCAAACTTGTGTGCTACGTGTTGTATAAAACACTCATCAAAACGTATAAAGGTCAAGTGACACGATCACAGTAAAGTAGAGGGATAATGAAGAGTCTATATACTGTTCATGTATATAACGGATAATGATAAACCGGTGATCAAATTCTGAGATCATATACCTGACTAACTGCGAGGTTTATTGTATACATGGGTTGAGTAAAGTCAAAGATGAGAGAGAGGTGAAGAGATCAGCAAAGGAAACACTCTGAAGTCTGTTGTCTGAATTTGGGCATCTCTTGTCCGTTGTGGACCACGTGAACAGTGACTGCGTTGGTGTAGTCCAGTTCCTGCAATAGCTGGAAACAGCCAAGCACTACATACTAATTTGGCACTACGAGAGAGCTAGAGAGCTTGCTAGAGCTAAGGCATCTTGCAATGATAAACTCTGAAATTGTTGAGAGAGCTATCCATGTTACCACCGAGCTAAGATTTGCAAACTCATAAACATAATCTCACTGGGCCACGTATCCCACAAATGACTAGTCTCACCGCATTTATAGTGCCAGTTAAACTCCTAAACAGTTGTATAACAGTTATAAAACAGGACAGCATGCGGCATTCTTAGGCCAAAAGACAGCACTTTTGATAGAGCGTGTGTCTCCTATACACACGCTCTATCAAAAGTGCTGTCTTTTGGCGTAAGAAAACCACTAAAATACAATTTGTAGGGGGCTGACTAGGCACACACTTCAAAGAAAGCCATCATTCCAATCCAGGCCACCGGGTCCTATGGGAACAACAGCCAATGACTGCCAAGGCCACTGCACTCCCAGCAACATGTACCCCCCCACACACACACAAACCCTTGTCATAGCATTCCAGTAAGCACCCAACCTGGAACCTTTGATGTGCTATGCATTGCGTTAGCCTCTACGATTTCACACCAACATACCCATTTAGGGTACATATACTATAGTTCTAAGCCCACTCGTGTGAAATCACGAGGAGTAAAGAGTTCCCAGGACCACCAGCAACTGGTCGGCATTCTTGGGATGTGAAACTGTAGGAGTGCGGTGTGTCTGAGGTGAGACTATGGCTTGTCTATGGCTTGTTCTATGGTTTGTTCTATCGTGCATAAGGTCAATCAGTTTACATACAGCACAGCTCATTTTACAGAGGTGTGTATATACATGCCCTACAGAGGGCCACCATTATAGACGTTTTTTTTGGGGACGTACAGCACATCTTAGGAGTGCCCTAGAGTGGGTGCATCCAGAGCTAGAACTTTGGGCGATACTCTCATTTTCACGTAATAATATGAGAAACAAGGTTTTCTACGGGGTATTCTACGGGAAATCAAGTATATACCTCGTGTGGACCAATCAGCTTACTCGTTTCAAACTCACCACACATTAAAAGTAGATCACAAGATTTTGATAACAGGAGTTATCACATGATACTTACGCATTAGACCTAAATTACCTTGGGTGTTAGGATGAAATACTGGGATGACTCTGTTTCCTGGGAACTGGCAGCCACAATCAGATCAAACACTCTCCTCTCGTTGACTGGATCCATTCCCTGCACACCAGTCAACACACAACCACACAATCCTCGTTCAACTACCAAAATGGGCAACAAATTATTATCGTTTCAAGGATGCAATTTAATGTGCAGCATTTGTACATATATAACAGCACAGTAAAGCAGTCTCAAGAAAGTATAATTACTATGACAAAAGAGCAGTATTTAGACTCCAGAGGATGAGGAGGTGTTGATGTAGGTGTTGTCATTGTGAATGGGCTCTGTTGCCATCTAGCAATAGTGACCACAGGTCTTGGGTTAAACTTATGTTCATATTGTGGCCACTTTTCTCTGTTTGTGCAAGTTTCATTGTGTAATATTTTCATTGTGTAATGTTAACTAATAGTTTAGCCACTGATGTATGTTTCATCATGCATAGCAACTGATAGTTGCCGATGTAGATGTTGAATTGTATAATGTGCCGATCTATGATGAGTTGTAAGATTATACAAGTGTTTGTGAGTTAATAAATTCACTGCTGACCACATCAACCCCCCTCTCATTCAGCCCCCATCATTACCTAGTTAATTTAATCCACCCATCACTACCAGGTTGATTTCATCTATGATCCCCCCTCTAGCCCCTATTATTACCTGGTTGATTTCATCTTTGACCCCCCCTCTAGCCCCTATTATTACCTGGTTGATTTCATCCACCACTCTAAAGGGACAAGCGGTGATTCCCTGGAGTGCCATGAGGTAAAGCATGGTGGACACGCTCCTCTCCCCGCCGCTCTGTCTCTGGGCATTCAGTGGCTGGAGCTGCTCAGAATCCCGGAACTTGACCGATATCTTCACTGAGTACTGACTAAAGTCCTTCTGCGTGTGTTATAATGTGAGGGTATGCATGTGCTGTATGCCACATACATACATAGTGTCAAAAGTGGGCGGAGCATGTATGTAAGAGTGCTTCACAAAAACAGGTGTGAATGGAATTTGTCCAAAATAGTGTGAGCTAGAATTGTATCTGTGAAGCTTGGGGTAAGTATAATTATTATAATGACATCAGAGTTTGTAACTCTAGGATAGGTTATGCAATACATTGCTCCTGGTATGAGTTAGAATATCATGTGACTCCACCTCCAAACATTAGGGACGCGCATACAAAAAAAGCACCAGCATAATTGTATACTTGTAACGACAGACACACATTGACCGCAATGGTAGCTCACAGGGTCTTCATGGAGAGCAACTTCACCTACACAACGCATCAGACGAAAGTAGTCTGAGAATCTGAGACTGACTTTTCCCAGAAGATCTTTCAGTGGAGTCAGCCAGCTGTGAACACACACACTGGTGATGACACACAACAGTACAAAAAAGCAACCCCAACATCTTTGGCAAGATTAGCTCGATGCATTTGTGTTGGGCAATGTTCTAGTTACATTCTCAAGCTAAAGAAATGGCCACACAATTTTACTGAGGGGCCGGCAGAAACTCAACAATTTGACCATACCTTTCCTTTAGGCCACTGAGCTCACTCTCGGCATCATCAGACCTTTTCTGCATCTTACTGATCTGCAGCAGTGGAGTTACCAATAATGACACAACATACACAACAAGTCACCGCTGTCTGAAAGGACAACTCTTATACACTATGCTGTACATGTATATACCTCCTTCTCCAATTCTCTAATTTTCTTCTCTCTCTCTTCATACTCCCTGACTGCCTGCACAGAAAATGCACGCATAACAAAAATATTTGTGAAATTATGTGAGATCATGAAAGTATATTTTAGTGCGCCCTGCTTGCAAAAAAGGTTTGTAACAATCTTTGCTTAAGGGTTGCAACAAAAGCTCTCTGTTATACTGTAGAAGATAGGTACACTCTGGTCACATACAGTATAACAGGTATATACCTACTTCTATATTATGTGATACAGAGCACTGTGGCTATGTATATGAATAATGTATATGTATATGTATGTATGTAAGTATGTATGTATGTATGTATGTATGTATGTATGTATGTATGTATGTATGTATGTATGTATGTATGTATGTATGTATGTATGTATGTATGTATGTATGTATGTATGTATGTACCTCTTCGTCAATACCCATGCAGAGGTCAGCCTGTGCCTGGCACTCATGAATTCTCTCTTCGACTTCGTCCAACTCGTCAGGAAATGTATTGAATCTCTGTGTATACATGATGTATGTATGTACAACTTGCATTGGATAGAGGAGAGAGGTGGAAGAAGGAGAGAGGTGGAAGAAGGGAGGTGTGTGAAAAGGAGCTGGCAGGCATTACACTAGAGTTTAAGGGCCAGTATCACCAGAAAGTGTATATACACACAGAATGTTAAAGGCACTAGCCAACTGATCTCTCTCTAGTGGTGGTAAAATTTACTTACCGCCACTGACCACTATGGATGGAACACTGATGACAGTAAAAGGCATGGGGAAAGGAGAAACGTGTATAGCAGGAGAGGGGAGAAGGAGGAGGATGGGATGGAGGTAAAGAGGCTCACACTCATGAGTTCCTGGTCCTCCTGAGGATCCTGTACCCCAGAGACTCTCCTTGCCGTCTCCAGCAACTGGAGGACTCGTGCCTTTATCCCGCCCACCTCACCCTCCAGATTAGCCTTGGCTTGCTGGAGAGATACGTTTGGGAAAATCACACATTATAGGTATAAGTATTGTAAGTGGAAAAGCACAGGCATGGAGAGATTTATATGCCAGCAATTAGTGTATAAGCTAGTCTATAGGAGGGAGCCTGATACTTAATCATATCATGGGCATGGGGTGACAGAGACAAGGAGAGGGAAGTAAGCGAATTGGGAATGAAAGATGATTAAACTTTGAAGGGGAGGGCAGCAAATGTTGGGGGACGTAGGATTAGACTTGCCTCGGCGCTGTCCAGCTTTGCCTTGGCTACTCTGAACTGGTGGATGAGCTGTTTGACCTTCATCTTTGCCTGGGTCACCAGAGCCCAGGCCTTGCAGCAATCCACCAGGCTCTTCTTGCTCTCCTAAAGGCCAACAATACACACACACACACAGTGTAAATTTGTTGTGCGTGACAAAGTGCAACTATACAATGTATTGGTATGATGGGCCACATTGTAGAAAATTCGAAATATCTACAGCGTGCAACATGAAAAGTATGTGTTTAGCATACTAGCCATAGATAATAGAATCCACCCTCCACACCCCCCATCCTCCATCGAAGTACACAAACGAGACAAACAGCACACTTGCACATAAAAAGGTAGGACACCAGACTTGATAACTGGGGGGCGGTGTATGTTATGTATATACCCACATTGAAGCTTGCAACAAAGGCATAAGTAACACGACAGCATTATAATTATTATGGTACGCTGAAATCATGCGTGTGCAGTTTACCTCCAAATGAACACGCAACTTGGTGAGTGCTTCAATCCGTTTCTTATGGATCTGCAAGTGTATGAAAAACATACACTGCATCAAAAACCATTGTACATATAAACACGTCATACACGTGTGGAGAGCTGGGCAGTGAACGGACCCTGGGCAGTGACGGACCCTGGGCAGTGAGACCCTGGGCAGTGAACGGACCCTGGGCAGTGCACGGACCCTGGGCAGTGAACAGACCCTGGGCAGTGAACAGGACCCTGGGCAGTGCACGGACCCTGGGCAGTGAACGGACCCTGGGCAGTGAACAGACCCTGGGCAGTGAACAGACCCTGGGCAGTGCACGGACCCTGCATTGGGCAGTGAACAGACCCTGGGCAGTGAACGGACCCTGGGCAGTGAACGACCCGGGCAGTGAACGGACCTTTCCCACTTCTTGTCTCATCTTCTCTTCCTCGGCTGCAAGATCAAAACTTGAGTCTTTGATCCCCTGGAGTCTGTGGGAAACAACCCACCACCAATATTAATATACCGAGGACACCTTTCTTTGATGTTGCAGCAGTTAGACATTTACATTTGATACACAAGGGAAAATAAAAGACTTCTAGGGCAGAATAATTATATCCAAGCTGTAAAATGAAGCAGCTGATAAAAATATGGCTGGCTAGCTGGCGATCGTGAAATCTACAAGTGCATTAGAATCAGCTCCCAGCATAGCTAGGACACTGCTCAAAGGACCTGAGAGCATTTGAATTGATAAGCTGCAACTAATGGCAGTCTAATTCATTGGTCAGTTGCGTGGGGAAACAGTGACACTCCAGGCATTTGCAGTTAGTCTGAGTTGTTGCAACATGTGAGTGTGTACTATATATGCACTGAGAAGGGAGGTACGTAACCTTGTTTGCCTGGAGGAGATGTTGCTCTGAGCCTGTTTGTAGGAGTCAATCTTCACCTTCAGCTGGTTCTGTCAGTCATTCAGAGCAGTCAGCAGTCATATACAATAGACACATAATGGCACTCTTATATAATCCATGCTATTGTCTGTCATTCAAATTCAGTCATACATGTATGCTACCGCTCTGTACTATAATTAATAACTCACGCGTGCCCATATAAGTTGATTTGCTAGCCCTCGGTTTGTATTTGTGTTTTAACTCTCTAGATGTCAAGTTAGCCCCAGCAGCCCTTCTCACACTTCTTTCTCTTTCCTTCTTTCTATGTGTAGTATGTAAGCAAAGCGTGAGCTGTTATTTACATGGTCTATGGAAGACAGTGACGTGTAGCAAGTAGTCTCCTTCCATTGCTCCCTGGCTAAGTGGCCCATCAAACAACCCAGAGCACTCATTCAAATTTGGCTTTACTCAGAGCTGTCATCCCACCCTTAAAAATTTCCTAATAAAAACCCTGCCTTTTCGTGTCGGACTCTGCTGTCCTCCTTCTGTAGCTCGTCCTGTGTCTTCTCACACCCACTGTACTTCCCATCCAACTCTCCCAAAGCTCTCTGGGCTTCCTGAAATATACAACCAGGTATCACATACTGTAGTCACATGTACGTTTGGAGGAAGCAGATCTGTGTACATATGTATATATATATTATATATAATACATATATATATATGTAACTGGTAGGTCGCCCTTATACAGTACTCTTACAATACAGCACACACAAAAACTAAAAGCGCACAGATCAGCAGAAGGAAATGAGGTATAGTAGAGACCTTTATCTCTTCCTCCAGCTCTGTCTTCCTCTGAACATCGACACTGGCAGTCAGGTACCTAGAAGGCCTGGTCACACACATACACACACAACACACAGACACAGACTGACAGTGATAGCCCTATAGTAAAAACGTATTGACGGAAAGCCTTTACATATTTCACTGTTTATCTGTAAAGATTTATCTGCAAAATTTTGTGGGCAGGGACATTCTTACTGTGGACACAGCAATCAGAGAGAATTTTTTACTGCAAATTTTTGATACTGACACGTAATGTTACTTGAATGCTATACGGTACAAGTAGAAGCCAGAAAGAAACACAACAACAACTTAGTCAGAGAATAAACTTGGCACGAGTTCAAGAAGAGTAATCTTACATTATACTGCCACTCTTCATGATGACTTTGTCACTATAGCGACTCCTGGTGAGGGAATACTGCGAGACAGCACAGAAGGAGACACAGTAAAGAGAGTGTACACAAGGCTTTCCCTGTCGTACATACCTGAGTGTCATAGGTAAAGAATCTTCTCAGATTTGGCAGGTCTTTCATTACCTAAGACCATGTGTATAAATGTCATGCAGGCAGTAATAATAGACATGTACACACATTCTTGAAGAGGCACAATAAACCTTTATTCTTCTCACACACTAGGAGAAAATGTAAACTCTGGCGGAAGACGCAAAGTTAATTTGCAGCTATACATGCAAACATGATAGCCACAGCGATTTACAATCGATTTTTTTTACGGCCCACAATAATTTGTACAGCTCAGATGCCCACTAGGGCTGCAAGTGTAGAATCACACGTTTCATAGCCCAGTGCAATTCATCATTGCCACGGTGGTAGATTATTCATCACACATGTTATCAGCACTATTAAACTTTGAACATTTAGTCGTGTAGCGTATATAGAGCTGATTCCAATTAGAGCCCACCCCATCTAGCTGCTCGGGTGAGAGGTCGTTGGCGAGGGGTACGTTGTGCAGGTTGTGGAACTGGCAGAACATGGCCAGCAGAGGTCCCGGGGGCCTCGATGAAGTCCATGATCATCCCGGCAAAGCCGCAGCGGGCCAGGGTGTCGGGAGAGATGTCGGGGCGGTACTCGGACACATCGTGGCTCGGGGCCAGGACCACGTTGATCTTGAGTCGCATTCGGTCACTCAGCTGGGAAGGTGGAGAGAAAACAGATCAATGAGTGATGTGAAACTACTTTGAACATTTTCATACAGTGTTAGTCAATAATACATCATGTGTAGGAGACCACACTATCGCATCATTGGGTTTACCTCGTATCAACTTTATTGACAGCGCACTCACCCAGTCTAAATTTTTTTGATCGTGCAGTAAAACTTATGTTCTAACAAGGAAAACTCGTAAGTAATTGTATGTGCACTGTACATATGCAAATGAATGAACCTCTTTCAAGAGGGTTGATTTGTCTTCCTTGGTGAGAGCCACGAAGGAGTAGAAATCTCTGCCGGCCAGGACGGCCTCCACCTGACTGGTGTAACTGGCATCACGAACGTTCACCTGCACACCACAGAAGATTGTCAGTTCAACCTGTAGTCTCTGTACTACAATAATGGTAGAGTTGGCAAGTAAAGCAAGCCCCAAAATGGTGGAGGAAAGCAAAAAAAAACAGGGAGAAAGCTTTTACAAACTTCATTCATACTTTGGGAACCACCAAGTCCACATGCTTACAAAGATACCTTAATTTCCTTTAGTCCACCTGCAAATTTCTACAGGTATATACTAATTCTACAGATAAAACCTGAGATTGAGTGTGTTCCTGGTGCAGATATGAACAGACAGCCAAGTATATACACACACATGTACACACACATGCACACCCACACATGCACTCACACAT
Organism: Geodia barretti; assembly: GCA_030341885.1. NCBI lineage: Eukaryota > Metazoa > Porifera > Demospongiae > Tetractinellida > Geodiidae > Geodia > Geodia barretti. The sequence goes on from CASHTH010003720.1 coordinate 13,626, forward strand.
GCACCCACACACATAGTAAAGCACAATACGGCCTAGTGCAATAAAAATTTCCCAGTTTCAGTAACTTTTTCGACAGCCACATTCCCTTTTAACTTGTGCTTACTAGACCCAATCTCCTCAGCTGACAAAGCCCTGTTGTGGACTCACACTCAGTAATATGGGCTCAAAGACGTGTTTGTTGAAGAGGTGTCTGTGGTTCTCCAGCCAGACAACGGCGTCGTGGGTGTGCCTGTCGAACCTCTGCAGCAGTCTCAGTCGCTGGTTCCTCACGTTCTGCATCTGACCCAGCTCATCCTCACAACCTGTGTGTGTAGGTGTGGGTATGTGTGTGAGTATGTGTATACGTAATGTTCATACCACACTAGCCAAGCATCAGAGCAAGAAAGAAAGAGGTTTTTAAATTTTTTTTTTAATGCACTTGCCTTTAGACGCACAAATATAACACAACCATAAACCTGTCTGGCTGTTGTATCAATGATGAAGTTGTGTTGTATCAAGTATCAAGTGGAAAACTAACGTTTCATGTGTTGAATGTGCTCCTCCCTCTGAGCACAGATCTCATGCATCTCTTGTCTCAGCGCAGCTATCTCTCCTCCCAGGGCCCTTATCTTAGTGTTCTTCTCTGAGATGAGTGGAGATATGGACGCTGGCTTCTCCATCTGTTCCAGCTCTAACGTGTAGGCCTTTATTATGGTGGGAAGGGGGGAGGAAGGGAGAGAGGGAAGAGGGAGGGAGAGAGAGAGAGAGGGAGTAAGGAGAGGGAGGGAGGGAGGGAGGGAGAGAGGGAGGGAGAGAGGGAGGGAGGGGGAGAAGAAAAGAGAGGGAGGGGTGGGAAGGGAGGGAAGAGAGGGAAGATTGTAGAGAAAATTGAAGCATTACACAGTTAGAAAAGAGGTGGTAATGATAAAAGCCCATTCATCTTTGATACAAGGACAGCTATCAAAAGTTCAAAGCAATGCAGCTAATAGGACTGAGTGTTACAGTACAGAAACGTCCCAGTAGTATGTACAGTCAAGGAAGCAACAGGTTGCTTCAAGCTTGCAACAAATTGCTTCACGTGTGCTGCACAATTGCTAGACTTCCATCAAGAAGTTGCTCAAATTACAACCCTTTCCTCTAGTCGGCTAAATTCTGATTTTTAGACAGGAATTTAGTATCAAGCTGAAAGCTGAGTGGTTGTAAGGTACTCTGACCCTAGTCTCTTCAGGTTAGTTGCAGAAAGCAAGGCATTCTTAGTTGAAGAAAGCAAGGAATTGCAACTTCAGCGAGAATCCTCCCCAAGTTCTAAATACCTGTATTTCGTTCTGGATGGTGGCCACTTTCTTGAGTCTCTTGGCCTCCTCTCTCTTCTTCTCCTCCAGCTCCTGAGCCAGTGACTCCACCTCATCCTCGAGACCCTCCATCTTATCTCGACTCAACTGTTGGCCTCTCATCGACTTCCTCCACACATCCCTAGCTGCCTGCAGTGGTCACACACACATCTTACGTACACACACTGTATACAGTATTCATGGTATAGAGTCATCTGTCAGTACAGTCCATTATGTTAGTATGTGTATATGCATGTATGGCAAAGGTGGTTTGCAACATGAAATATCTGTGGAGAGCAACTTATTGCAAGAGAAAAAAAGCAAAGAAGCAAGATCTATATCAGAAACAGCAAACTATGTTAGGACCAGGGCTGGGGCTAGGGCAAGGAAGATGCAAAGTATATCTAACGGACAGAGGCCTTTATACTGTATGAACACGGGCAGTCACATAGAAAGGTATACATACATAAATGCCTCCAATATAGTCTTTACCTGGCTGTTTTTGACGAAACTAGAGACGGCCTTCTCCTGCTCTTCGTGTTTCTTGGCGATGGGTTGGTACTCGTTGGTGGCCAGTCGGAACTCCCTCACTGCCTTCTTCCTGGCCTCCTTGGCCTCCTGGAACTGGGCCCTTCCTCTCTGGTACTCCTGTAGTAGGGGGTACATTGCCACACTCTTTGAGTCAGTCATGTAGGTGACTTGTTTGCCTTGCCTTGCCTTGCCTTTCTACCTCGCTACCAAGTTGTTGAGACATGCAGCAGAAGTCAAAAAGTCCAAGTTTAGCTTCTGTTCTTTGCCGAAATGCCATTTACTATTTACAGTGCATAGCATTGGCATTTCGTCTAACGCTCTTCATAATGACACCTTGCTGTATAATATTATGTGTACATGCAAAGGTTGTTATTCGCCTAAGAGACTCCACCCCTCCCCACCCACCAGCCAGCACTTCTTCATCTTGAGGTGAGTGATCTGAGTCAGGAACTGCTTTCGGTTGTTGAATCTCTTCACGTCTCTCTGGAGGAGCTGGTTTCTGCCAACCTCGACCTCTCTCTGTCTCATCTTCTCCTCTATCCTGCTCTGGGTACACAAAGAAAGACAGGGACAGAGTGAGAGGGAAAGACAGGGGCAGAGTGAGAGGGAAAGAGAGTGAGAGGGAGCATCCCTAAATACTATATATGGGGCTGGTCTATAGTGCCCTTGTGGAGTGGTGTCTTTTTTCAGGTGCTATTTTCAGAGATTTACTGCCACGTGCAAATCCTTCCTCCCCCTCTCTACCAAATTAATTGTGTTGTGTCCCTGTGCAGCTGTTGTTTATTTACCAGTCAACTCTTATATACACACTAGGTAGTGACGTATGTAGTGGAGGTCAACAACTTACTCGAGATGAGTGGCGGTTTTTCTGCAGTTCCTTTAGTTTTGAATGGTTGGCATAGAGATCCTTAGTTCCAATCTATGGAGTGCATAATACAAAGTCATACACAGTACAAGGCACCAGGCAGTAAGCATGCTTGCTCGTAATGTACTTCAGAACCACAAGTGCTGCACTTCTGGTAGCCTTTATAAACTCGTGATGCCAGAGAGAGAAGTTGCGGTATGCTCTGCTGATGAGGGCCAACAAGCCCGAAACAGCTGTCCAGAGCTCCACATCTTCTTTCTCTTGGCATCACATGGTCTAACACCTTCATGTGGGTATATACACATTACACCAAGGAGCTAGCTAGGGATATTAGAGTGGAGGGTATTACAACTAAGTCCATAATAGCTGGGAGGCATAGGTATATTACCTAGGATGCACTGCAGTTATGACACGGTACTACGTATGTCGTGTAACTAGTTGGTCCAGCAGGCAGATGAAGTGGAGTATAAAGTAGTAGCTTGAAGGCAAAGAGGTCCAGTGAGTGAGTGTCGCCAGCATGTGAAGTAGTTTGAGGCTAAGTATAGCAAAACAGCATTACTTACTGCCTTCTCAGTTTCCTCCAGAAGACTGCAGGCATCCATTCTTGCAAACTCTACAACCATATCCTACAGTAGGTCAGTAACAACCCCCAGACAGATAAACAATACATGTATATTATATACCAATTAGCAGACTATATAACTACCTGTGGAAGAAACTGACACTTGTTGTCCAGTTGGATGTGAAGATCGGCGGTGAGTTCTTCAATCTACAAAACAATCAACTCAATAATCAAGTCTAAAGATACAGATGCACAACGATGCCTGCAATACTTAAAGTTTGTAGACTCACTTTTTTCTTGGGAACCTCTTTCCCATCCAGCATCCATGACGAGGTGTTGGCATCGCAGCTGAGGAGTCTCCTGACGACCCGGTTCTTGCCCCGCCCACTGAACAGCTCTAGCTCCACCCACCCTCCCACCGTGTTGTGTTTCACAAAGTCCTTCAACTGGGTACACAGCGATGTGCGAGGAAGTGTGTTGTTGTAGTGTATAGATCAGGGTAACAAATTGTGCAGTTTATGAAAGCTTTCTGTGCAAAGGTTTGCGATTGTGGACCATCTACTATACACTATGAGATTGACAAAATTTTTACTTTATCACTATTCTGGTTCCCCAATACCATACTATTGAAGCCCTCCCCGTAATATCAATTCAGCTCAGCTGCCTTCATGGGCTGCAGTAAATGGAATCATTTCTCTCTCATAGCCCAGTGCAGTTCATCACAGCTTACGTTTCAGACGTTAGCACACGCAGCAGAGGTGGTTTTGAAAGGGTTAAAAATCTTTTAGACACAGTGCGTGGTAAGAAGGGTTAAAAGACAAATAAAACATGCATAGTTGTTTAGAAGGGTGTTAAAAAGCCCATTGCCCATCTCAGCACAAATCACACAGAGAGATGACTAACCTCTTTAGCCCTGCCTAAGATGGTTGGTCGACCTCCGAGGCCGATACATATTGCACACACGATACTCGACTTCCCTGTGCCTGTAACACACACAACCATTGCAGAGTGCTATGCAAGATACACAGAGATGCACCGTAGCGTACCATTCGGTCCCACTATAACGTTGAGTTTAGGTGATGGGTAAAGTTCCACGTCATCAAATGTCCTACAGAGACACATCGACCTATAACAATAGCTTTCAGCAAGCTAGAAAGATCTAACAGGAAGTTGTGGAGACGTATACGGACTATCTGGCCCTCGTTCCAGCCGTCTGTGTGTACAACAGCTCCACTCCCACTTGCTACTACAGATGATGATGTAGACTGAGTCCGAGGCCGTTTGCTGCCAGGAATACTGCTGGGTCCTGCTGAACCAGGAGGTCGTGGCGGCCTTCCCTTGGTAGACATCACCCCTACTACCACCACTGCCACTGCTCCACGGCTAGCTTCTTAGCCCACGCGAAAAGCCACGGCTCCACAGCTAGCTAGCAATCCCTAGCTAGCTAGCTAGTCCACGTGAAAAGAGCGCGCCTTCTCGACTTCTACGCATGCGTAAGCACGTGTACAAAAAGGGCGTTCACTGGCGCTGCGCAATCAGTTTTCCCGCGAATTTCAATTTTGCAAAGTGCAAGGGCTGGGAAAAAAGCGTCTCTCTCCGTCCCCCGTGCCATTCAAACTTCATCAGCAAGACGCAGAAATCCCTCCGCGACCGGTGAGTTATTCGCGCCGTAGCTAAATAGCTACAGTGTCTGTGTGGTGATGTGGGCACATCCTAAATCTGGCTGTCTGTGTGTCTTAGTTTCAAGGCAGAGTTAAATGTGTTCAGAGAGCTTTGACTTGCACACTACCATAATGTTCCATGTCCTTACCTTGTCAAGTCACAGTTTTGGAACTCTAGCTAGTCTTGCCAGAGACAGTTAGTTGAGAATACTGCATCATCTTGGCAACACTGCAGATGAGTAGTACAGATTTCCTTATTAGTATCAATCAACGCTTCAAGTGCGATTTGCACCCCCTAAGGTGATAAGCACACTCAGTATACCATCCCATAGGCCACCTGTTAGTGAGGTGCCCTGAAAAAGGATTGAGATCTTGTTCTCTCCCTAATGTAAATGTGAACACACTGTGAATGGCATGCTAATGAGTCGATTATCGTGTATTGACCATTGATAAGAATTGTAGCCTTCAGGGGATCAGGGGTGCTGATATCAAAGAATAGGAATAGACCTCTGAATAGCCTGTGTATACATACGTGACAATTCAACTTTATATGTCGTATCAATTCTTTCATGGCTATAGATATACAGAGAGAATCAACATGCAGTGGGATGACTCTTCAGGCAGTAAGCCAGTGGAAGAGCTGGAGGCCAGCACCAGTAGTGGCGGTACAGTCCTACTCAAGGACGAGTACCAACCAGGACGAGCGTTCTACGTCCTCACCCAGCTGCGGCGTCGACAGCAGTTCTGCGACGTCCAGGTCTACAAGGACGCCGCGTGTTTCTCTGCACATCGAGTCATACTAGCAGCCAGTTCTCCCTACCTAATGTCACTCCTCCAGTCGCCAAGCTCGTCAAACAAAATGGACGAAGAGGGAAAAACAGCACAAATCACTCTCTCTGATCCGAGACTTACTGTTGGTGCCCTCGAGTTGCTCATCGACTTTATGTACACGTCGATGCTCCGGATCAAGGAATCAACTGTGGAGGCTCTATGCTACGCCGCGAGGCTGCTCCAACTCAGCCGAATCGAGAAGGCCTGCGTAAAGTTTATCGTAAACAGTCTATCTCCTCAAAACTGTTTCCACTACCTGCGCTACGCCGAGGAGAACTGTTACCCACAAATCAAGACAAAGTGTCTCGAGCAAGCAGCGAAGAATTTCCCCCGTGCCTCCCACGCCGAGGGCTTTCTCAACATCTCGTTTGAGAATCTCTCCAACATTGTCCGCAGTCCTCACCTGACTGCCCCGTCACAGGAAACGGTCCTGGAGTCCGTCCTGGAGTGGGTAAACCACGACTCAGAGTCGCGACAAAACGACCTCTACCCTCTGCTCCAGTCCGTGAAGGAACGCAGTTTCCCGCAGCAGAGCCGCGAGAAGGTGACCGAGATTCTGAACTCGCCGAGGACCACGACCGAGCAGGTGGTACGCAGCCTCCGAGCCTGCTTCGAGAAGCTTCAGCGGAGACAGGAGGTTGTGAGGGAGAAGGGGGAGGGGGAGAGGGAGATCAGAGAAGAGGAGAGGAGGGAGACACCGAGTGGGGAGAGCGATACGGAGCAGCAGAAACAACCGACACCACCAGACTCGGGCAAAACCAGGAGAAAGGTCCGCTTTGAGACTGACGAAGAGACACCCGATGAAGACACACCGAGCAAACTACCAGAGAGCGAGCGCCGAGACAGCGACAGAGAGACAAAGAACACGGCGACTACAACAGAACAGGAGATGGTTACCGAGAGATCGGAGGGTGAAGGGAGCAAAGTCACGGGGAAGAAGAAACCGTCCCTCATCTTTGCTGCTGGAGGGATCACGGCTGGCTCCAACACCAGCTCCATGGAGAGGTACAACGTGAGCAAGAAAGACTGGGCCGCAGCTACCGCCCTCCCGCAGAAGAAATCACACGCAGCACTCGTCAGCTCAGGCGACAAGCTCTATTCTATCGGTGGATACAACGGCAGTAAACGTCTCGCAAGTGTGGACGTTTACGACACAGTATCGGAGCAGTGGTCTAGCGGTGCTCCAATGCCAACAGCACGGAGTGGATTTGGGGCAACAGTGGACAAAGACGGCCACATATACTGCGTCGGAGGCTACTCGAAAACTCAACAGGACTTGAGCGATGTCGACGTGTATGATCCACAGCATGACCAGTGGACTCCTGCACCTCCACTGACCCAGCGACGTTCCTACGTTCAGGCAGCTACTCTGGGCGACAATGTCTATGCAGTGGGTGGAATGGAAGGAAACACTCGCCTCCACACAGTCGAAAAGCTGTCTCCCTACATGTCGGCCTGGAGTCGCGTGGCAGACATGAACGTCGCTCGCAGTAGACCCGGAGTGGCTGCGCTGAACGGACGGCTCTTTGCCGTGGGTGGCTACAGCGGGAGGGAGCATCTCAGCTCGGTCGAGTGCTACAGCCCCAACTCTGACACCTGGAGAATGTTGGAGAGTATGAGCGTCCCGAGAAACAGCCCCACCGCGGCTGCTCACGACGGCTGTCTCTACGTGGCAGGAGGACACAGCGGGAAGACGTTGCTACAGAGCGTTGAGAGATACGACCCGCAGACCAACAAGTGGTCGACTGTGGCACCCATGAGCACAGCTCGCTGCGATTTCGGGATGGCGGTCTCGGACAGAGGCAGTGGTGGCGGTGCACATGATAGAAGGACTGAACCACAGCCAGTAGGGACATGGATCTGAGCACAGTTGCACACTCTAGAAGACAGACTTTTTACTCACACTCACACATCTTGTTTCAGTGAACATGGTTCTGTATTTTCACCAACATTTTCCATGTGCTTTGTTTGTCAACTTGTTTGACCAAACCAATCTCTAATGAGCACAATGTTGTACCTTTTTGATGCCAAAGTGAACCTTACCCTAATACACACGTGACACATGTTTTAAAGAATTGTCTAGATTTACATGATGTGGGGACACAATTGGACAGGTATTAGTCTCACTGTGAACTAGGCAGGATTTGGCATGACACGCACCATACAGGACACACATTATTTAACCCTAAAAATCAGAAACTCTCCCCTTTCTCTCCCAGTCTCCATAACGAGTTGGTTCAGGCCCCCTAGGTCCATCCCTCTCCCCAGTTTCATGATTAACCCCGTCTGGCCACTCGGGCAGAGGCTCCTTCTCTGCATCTGGATGTTTCTCTTCTTTGGCTGGACCGTCTTCCCTCCCTCCTCCCTGGCTTGTTGGAGGCTTTTCTCCCGAGTTCAGTCCTCGATATGTAGTGACACTAGCAGTTCTTATCGACCACACATCCACTGATCTATTTCCTATTCTTCCTCTTGCTGCATGCCTAAGGAATGAGCAAGCCCTGATCATTGAAGACATTCTGTGTTTGCAGCAGAGAGGTCAAAGGATAATTTTAACCCTTTCTGCACTGCTGAAAAGCGCGCGGTCTGGTCGTCTGCGCTGCATGCACAGAGGAAGTTTTTGGGGACAGTTGTAGCTTTCCAGGGGTGTTTCTGTGAATAATGGCAAACCTGAGCGTCTCTACGGAAATGCCGCAGTCTCTAGACCAGCGGAAAATCTGGTTCACCAACCTCCTTATGCTGGGATTCGACCACATTGCTCAGGAAGACAAGACCAAAGTCCACTTCTGCAAGTTCGTTCTACGAAACGCTACTTCTCATAGAATACCTATTAGAGGGAATGGGAAGACCAGCTTTTGTCTGAGAGCTGTAGCTCAATGCATAGTGCACTTTACCTGCGGCACCTCACCTGAGTTTGACTCCCAACAGAAGTTGGTTCTCAATTCCTTCGAACCCCATGTGCACTCTATAATCATCCTTGTGGTATTCCTTAGCTCGTCACCAAGTTCATTTTCTCCTAAATCCTAGCCTTCAAGAGAAACTAATTGCCGGTTTAGTTAGTTTATTAACAGCAACAATTTCTTTTCAGGGAGATGTTTGGCCACATCAACAAGAAAGGGACGGAGGTTATTCTGCACTATCTGTTCAACAGGCTTGACTCTCATATCGCCTATGAAGAGTTCAGGTACATACATACGTACGTATGTACACATTGACTTACACAGTAAACCTCATGGAAACAAATTCCCTTGTTTTGAGGATCTGAATGATGATGTCAGCGAACGATATCTTACACCTACACTTGCCTCTTTGAAGATAGTGCAGCACGCTACAAGTACTAGACGAACCTCGAACCTACAGTAAAATGGTTCAGTTGCACAATGTGTAGAGGTGTACACAGGTTTCGGGGTTGTCTTCTGTGCAGAGATTGCTGGCCTGTCTATGACAAGAAACAGGAGGCCCAGTTTCGTAAAGTCTGCTCCAACTGGATGACCAGGATCTCCAAGGTCAGTTTATGAGCTACCCCATTATGGACGTATGTAATGAGGACTTTTGATAGATAGACGTATAAGTGTAGGCCACCATAGACTAACATCACGTACATACGTAGAATTTCGCTGGTTGGCCATTATTTTGTTTTACCCAATGAGAGAGATTTGTGTGAGTAGTTGAAGAAAGTTTCCCGCCAGCGATACGTGATTACCGGTTACTATAGGAAGATCCAGAGTCCAAGATTCCCAGGTTGTCTGCCTCACTGCTGATGTCCCCTGGAGGTCAGTACACTCTCAACCTATTACATCTTTATAGTTAGATGGATAGTCCTTTAAATGACAGACTGTTCTTGTCCTGCTGCAGGTGAACGGTTTGAGCAGCTGATGCTGCGGTTCACTGCCCACGTCCTCAGAGTCGTGTGTATGAGAGAGGCCAAGGGAGAAGGTATGCAGTGACACATAGTGCTGGTGTGTGAGGAGAGATGGTCTGCAAATAGACAATTGTATAACATTAGTAGAGTGTCATATGTTCGAATCCATCTTGCTTGCATTTGACACCCTGTAATCCTTCATATTTATCTCTGTGCACTATTTTAATCTAACACGTATGTCTGTTTTGATTCTTTATATCGTCTTTTCTTCTCCCTCTCCCTCCCTCTGGGTCCCCGTGGTCTTCCAATAACTCCAGAAAAGCAGGTGTACCTCTCATCGTTTGTCACCTCCCCGGCCTCCCTCCACCCCTCCTCCCCCTCCTCCTCCGGCCCTCACCTCCTGAGACGAGCTCTCCAGTGCCACATCATCAGGCACAGTCAGAAGGTGGCCCAGAGACTCCGGCTGACCTCTGACCTACACGACCACTGGAGACAGTTTGTGGCGTACGTACGTACTTAGTATGTGCTACGGAGCCAATTGGCAAGCAAAGCGAACCTACTTACAGTCGTCGTAATGCGGGATCTTTCTACACATAATGTGACGGACACTGCATAGACCCTAATGTTTTACGTGATTCCAAATACGTGTGTGGAATATTGAACTGTACTCTCGTTTGCTCGCCAATGATGTGATTCATTCGTTCTAGTAGAACATGTTGCCAGAAACCAAGGGACACTGAGACCCCCCAGATACACCCCGGTGATCCCAGACACAATCCACTAAACTGTTGATCATCCATCCTTACGACAGTTTACCAAGTGCAATTGTCAGCAAGTGTTTGAAAGTAATGTTTCTGTCACCATACAGTGATCAGGTGAAGGAGTACAGATCTCTGGGAAGACAGAAACGGGAGTTGGAGGCTCAGCTAAAAGATGCTTCTACTGTTCTATCCAGGTAGCTCAAATCTGTTCCATTTTCCCTCTAAACCAGTCTCTGTCCTAGAGGAATAAGTGAATCATCAGCCATACCACAAACCACATAGTCAAAGAGCCAGCAGAGAGCCTATACATACCTAAAGCACCCCCTTGTTTCCAATAGGTGCATGTGCACATATTTGCCAGGGTTTAGCCCTCCACAAAAGTGTTAATCCACACACTATATACTATGGCTCAATGTACATTGACACAGCAGTCAACACGAGAGCTGCAGTGGAGGGTCTACTCCAGCAGGGGACAGAGCCAGGAAAAGCAAGATGAAGATGGTACATTTACATATCTAGCCTTGGAACCAGGATTTCACCGGGAAGGCCTGGGTTTTGAGCCTATCTTATCTCTATTATACTGTCTTCAGTTTATGTATTGCATATTAATAGGTGAGGGGTTACTGGAAATCTCTGGATGAATTTCTGTCAAAATCTTCTCATGAGGTATAGTAGGGCCATGCATATTGCAAATTTACCTGTAGTGTGTGTGTGTATTATAGAGAGATAGAGTGTATATACATGTGATTTTGAGTGACACAATGTGTGTTGTGCAATATTAGCACTGAAAAATGTGCATGTCTCAACAACTTGGTAACGAGGTAGAAAGGCAAGGCAAGGCAAACAAGTCAACTACACCCAGGACAGCTCTTTCTTTTCAAAGGTTCGAACCCACGACACTCTGCAGTCTAGGCGAGTGCTCTACCAGGGCAACTCAGCTGGTAGGGGTTCGAATCCACAACACAACACAAGGCAAACCTCAAACCACTGTGCTATGGCACAGTATACTCTCACGCACGACATCACTGTAGAACGGTTCAAACGTTGTACTGTGGACTTGCTTGTGCGTGCTAGTTGCCAGTTCATGTGTACTGTGTGTGATACAGAGAGAGGTGGTGGGTACAGTGGCCAGAGGCAATGCCAATAAGTACACCATTGATGCCAAAGACCTCCATTTTCAGGTGAGCAGCAGCAGCAGCAGCAACTCAGTGTATATACTCATCATGTGGTGTATATTTCAGATACCAGAGGCTGTTCAACACCTGTATGAAGCTAAACTGAGAGAGGTACATATGTGTGTACAGTCAATAAGGCCACTTTTGAGACTGACTGTTCACAATTTTGACTGAAGGCATTGTATCATGATAGCACAGCTTGTTCTTACCATACGGACGGCTGCGTCACGATGCAAACTAGTGGATGGCCACTCTCAAGGCCAACCACTGTCTGAATATTTTGCTACGAAATTTTGCTACACCGAAAAGATAAAAACAACATAGTGCACACAAGTGCCTGCACCAATATTGTGAGCCTGGCTTTTGTATCATCTTTATTCCGTAGGGAACAGTTGGAAACACGTACGAAGGTGGGAAGCTGAATTTAGTGAGGTAATGTCCACATTGTGTACGAATGTATGGTCCATGTGTGCTCTCTCTCTCTCTCTCTCTCTCGATATTACGTAGTCTTCTACAGCTGTGGAACTGTGCCCTGGAAGTGATGAGGGACACGTTTAGAGAATGTGAGTGGCTGAGGCTGGGTTCACAGTACGTCGCATTACCCTGTCGCGCCGTGCCGCTTTGCGTTGAGCCGCGAAGATGGAAATGGATTCTATCCTCGCAGCGGGGCAATGCGACATGTATTGTGACCCCAGCCTGAGTGATGGAAGATTGGTATCGCAGTTACTGATGGCTCTGTTATGTCCCAGGTGAGGTGCCATCGTTTCAGGAGGAGAGTGAGGAGATGAAGGAGCTACTGCAGGCGCACAGAGTCAACCTGGCAACCTCTCACAACCTCAGGTCAGCACCCATCCTGCCACACCATGTGGTCCAGCTAGAAACGTTAACAACAACCACCGGGTGACTAGAAATATTAACAACAACCACCGGCTGACTAGATTAGCAACAACCACCGGGTGACTAGAAACATTAGCAACAACCAAACACTTTGTGAATCACTTTTGGTGATAAAAAGGTGGCTAACCGGCAAGCACAACACGCTAAAACTCACGTCGTGCAGTTCACAAATTTTATACAGCATGCTCTATACTCGTAACATATTATCTGTTCAAACTTTATTCATGCTATATACAGGGCATCTCTTATGGAATATCAACAGTCACTGCAGGCAAGTCCGGTTGTGTGTGGGCATATGTATCGCGAGACCGACAATATCACCGAGGTTTCTCTGGAAAAACATTCGCATTGGCTACAGAAACAGACGTTACATCCTTCATGTGTGACTCTCTTGATGATGTCGCTACACATCTCCACATTCTCATCTCTCTTGGTTTAGGAGAGTATGGAGAGATTGGAGGAGGAGCTGAGGACACTGAGGTCTCAGTGTGGACAGGGGGGAGAGGAGGGAGAGGGGGGAGAGGAGGGGGAGGGGGAGGGAGAAGAGAGAGGAGACAGGGACAGAGACAGTGGTCTACAAACTCCGCAGCAGTTTCATATACCCCCAATCACACTCCCTGTGAGCTCAACACTTTTTTAAGATTGTTGATGTGCAAAAGTTTTGCCAATAGAAAAAACACGATCCGATTTTTATATTTCGGCACTGTGTCTTAATCTGGGCAAAGTAGGGATGATAAATAAGAAGTCCAGTGCACTGGGCTCGTCACTTTAAACTCCATGACAAAGCAGTGGCAGTCTTTCTCGCCCTGTCCCTCACCAATTGGGTGTGTGTGTACCAAAATGGGTATTATGCCCAGTGAATGCATGTTACGTATGTCCGGTAAATGTGTAAAATATGTGTATCATACTTTTGATATTAATTATGCCGACTAGAATGTATAATTTTGTGTGGCACTGTGTTCATCAGAGTCTGGAAATGGATCTGCTGCCACCGTCTCCTCGCAAGGCACAGTCTCTGTCTTCTCCTGACGTGAGACATCTTCAGAACCACCTCTCCCATCTCTCCCTCCCCTGTGACTCCTGTGGGTCTGATACACCATTCGATATTCCCTATTATATGTACCTAACTACAGCGTCCACACCTGAAGCAGTGCACAACATCTCCATGAGTGTCCAGAGACGCTCTCGCTCCCGGCAACTGGCACAGTCACACTCCCATCCCTCCTCCTCACCAAACTCCACCCTCCACCCTCACCATCATCACCAGAAGCACCACGAGCGACCTAGTGCTACTGCTGATACTGACAGCAGAAGGGAGACGTCAAGAGGTGACCCGTCCTCCAGGAAAAGGTCGTCGATTCCCGTCAAAAAGAAACAAGAGAGGCCTTCTAAAACCAGGCCACACCCACCAATTACATCGTCTGCTCGTGCTAGTGAGGGAAGAGTGGCGATGGAAACCACACCCATTACGTCTCAGGCAAAAGGCCCAGGATCTCCCCCCACCAACCTTCGACTCATGGACGCCATGCCTGCTGCACACGACATTCTGGCTACACAGGTATCTAGAATGGCCTAGAGAAATTCTGTTTACTTTAGCACGCGATTTCTTTGTGTCTCCAGATAGCTGCAGCCATGGCTGATGATTCCCCAACATCTCCCCATGCACCAGAGCCAGAGGTACTGCAAACATATCTCTCCCCCTTTCTTTCTTTAAACTGTTTGTTTCTCGTGCTGTGGTCACTGGCTTTCTTGTTTCTCTAGATTCATTCCCTGGCTGATCCCATGTCAGCACTTGGTGAGCACTATATAGCAGCTATATGTGAGTGTGTGAGCAACTTACATGTGTGCATGGGTAACCTATTATGCAGGTAAAGAAGCCTTTGTTTCACATGACAAGATCCCAAGGACTCCAGTAAAGGACACAACCACGGTCTCAGGTACATTATTATGAAGATTAACAAAACTCCCTATCATAGCCCCATATATCTATGATGCTAGGTACCATGCCCATCCCTATATACTACCGTACTTGTGATACATATCAACATGGAAATGACGCTTCTCTCTCAGATTTCTAGCTGGGTATTGTGTTTGTTCCTTTTACACAGAGTCCAGCCCTTGTCTGCCAGAATTTACTCCGTCCCACAGTCTTCTGCCGGTCCTCCTGTTTCTACTGACTCACCTCTCACACCAGTCCCCAATATCACCACTTCTACCATTGCCCACACCCTCGCTAGCACCACTGGCACCACTTCCCTACTCACACCTGTCACAATCACACAGGCATCATTTCTATCTTCACCTCAACCATCTCCTCACGCCTCTCTCGTATCACTCCAGCAACCTTCACCAAAGTCACCTTTACACACACTCACCAAGGTCACCTTCACACACAATACCCAAGTCACCTTCACACACACTTCACCAAGTCAACTTCACCACACATCACCAAGTCACATTCGCACAGTTTCACATCACCGTGGCTGTCAAAATCTTCTCCAAAATCTTTATGTCATCAAACTCACCTCTCCACACTCCCATCCAGTCACGTTACTCCACATCACAATGTGACCCAATCTGCTACACATCACAATACCTTACTCACTCAACCATCCAGCAATGTGACCCGTACACCACATCAACCGACCAAAAGATATGTCGCTTTGATCAACGATCACCGTCAGTCCTTCCCTTGCTATTCATCCTCGACCACATTTCTCGTCTCTCCTTCTACTTCTCTCTGGCTGGACCCTCTTCTGATTGATGACTTCAGTTCCTGTGACAGGTCAGGTTCAATGGCCAATATCTCGTGGAAAGAGCCCAGGTCAAGGTTAACTGGCCCAGCTCACATTGTGATTGGCCCAGATCAAGGTTCAACTGGCCCAGCTCATGTTGGCTCCCTGCAAGAAGTGTGCAAATCTTCTATACGTGAGTCCTCTGGTGAGCGAGCTGAAGGTGGGAACAAGGCAGTAGTGGAACATCACTCGGAACTGAAACCATTGGAATCCAACTCGGAGCTCAGATACATCATCACCCATGAGTCTGCGTTTGTCTCTGACCTCGTGTCTTACAGCCATGGCAGACAGCTTCCTTTTGTTTTGTGTTTGGCAGCCGGGGAGACAGTGGGGAGAGAAGGGGCGCGCGGCGAGCCCGCCGAAGGCGCAGCGGCAGGGCCGGCGCGCCCGCCGCGGGCGCAGCGGCCCGAGCCGGCGCGACCGCCAACAGAGCAGCGGCAGAGCCGCGAGCCAGCCCCAGGCGCAGCGCCCGCGCGCGAGCCCGCAGCAGCGCATGCGTGCAGGCGCCGGCGCGCCAGCAGCAGGAGCAGCGGCCCGGCCGGCGCGCCAGGCCGCGGGCGCAGCGGCCGAGCGGCTGAAGACGAGCGGGGGGACACCAAACGGCAGCGGCCAAGTCGGGGCGCACGGGCCAGCGCGGAGAAGAGCAAGAGGAAAGAAAGAAGACGGAATTCTCCCTCATTTACAACTTCCTCTTTTTCCTTTTGCCCCTTGCTTACATTTCCCTTTATAATCTTTTGTTTTTCTGGCACCGCTTCTTCGTTTCGCTCTTTTTCTCTCTCCGTTCTCTTACCTCTTTCGCCCTCCTTTCTCCCGCCGCCCCTTTTCGTTGCTGCTCGACTGCCTTTATGTCTTCCCTCACTTATTCTCCACTTTCCGTTCCTTTACCTCTTGTCCTTGTTGGCTCTTCTCTTCGTCACTCCATTCTTCCTTTATAATCTAACGCTACCTCCTCTTGCTCTTATTCCTTTCCTAGCCCTTGTTTATTCTAATCAGCTTTCCCTTTTTTTTTCCTCTCTACCTTTTTTATCCTCCGATTCTATATCATTTGTCCTCTGTCTTTTTAACCGTTACTATTATTTCTGCCTTTGTTTCCTTCTTCCCGTTTGAAGTTGTATTTCGATATCTGTTAATTTCTTTTATTCCACCCATGTTCTTTACGCTTCGTTTACCCCCCTTTTACTTGGATTTGTGCGGGCCATCGCGGTGCTGGAGGAGGTGATTGAGCGCTACCCCAACACGCCCAGCGAGGCCGCGGCGCGGTGCAATATCGGAGTTTCCTATTACCAGATGGACAACTGGCGCTTGGCCGCTCTAGCCTATGAGGAGGCTGTCGCGGCGTTAGAGGGAAGAGAGGAAGAATGGCGCGCCTTGGAGTTTGCCCGCAGCAATCGAGAGATGATCGGCCGCATGTACTTGGGCGAGGTGGCGGCAGAATGAAGGCATGGGGATGGAGTATGCTTGCGCTGCTTGTGGCGGCTGGCTGCATTCGGTTTCCGCCGGATTTGCGCTATGCGCTGTGGGTTGTGCCGCAGGAGAGCCTGCTGGAGGATGGTCGCTATTACTTCGACCCGGAGGATAGTACCACAGTCTTCGAGCAGGAGGGGTTCCGCCTCAAGCTGCGCTATCTAAGCGATCAGGCTCTAAATCAGGAGTACGCCCGTTTTACCTTCCGCGAGCCGAATCTGAACCCCTTTACCTACGGAGCGGATCCGCGACTTGGACCGGGGCTATGCGCCGCCGCGTTTTACGGCTTTGAGATGACGGTGGTCAATCAGAGCTATCCCAAGGTGATGGTCGATCCGGCGAAGATGGTGCTGCGTACAGACCGAGGTGGCGAGTACAGATACTGGGGTGTGCTCAAGCGCGATGCGGACAACAGTTTTGAGCACTACTACATGGAGCGGCGTGGCAAAGGTGGTAATGAAGACTACTACTATCAGGAACGCATGGGCTTGGTGCGGGAGGCGTTGTCAGGCGGCACACCTTTGTGTTTAAAGGGGACGCCTATACGGCAAGGTAGTCTTTGCACCGCTGCACGCAGAGGTGCGAGCGATCACCGTCGATATCGAGGATATGGTCTTGCGGGTCGATGCTTTTGACCGCCCCAAGGAGGTGACGAGCGCCTCGTTTGCGTTTTCGGTGACGCATGAGATCGCCCAGTGCGCATAGTGGAGGAGGCACTCCAGCCGTGATCTTAGCCCTGCCAACAGACTTGTACTATGGTCTGATTGGCGAATATCGCGTTGAAGGTGAGACTGATGCGGAAGGGTCGGAATTTACCAGTTGGACGGATCGTGGTATCATGTTGAAGCTCGCCGTTGTTGCAGGCATTGTGTTGGGGAGTGGCCCCGCCGAGGCGATCAAATGGGATTTCGACGACGGGACGACGCAAGGGTGGACCACTAAAGAAGCGCTTACATGGGGGGGTAGCCGTGAATTTCACCCGTTTCCGGGGTGGTTGAAGAGAGAGGTGGCGGATACGGTCGATCCGCCGTACCAATAGTTGGTGTACGACTCCATCGTAGAATTGATTTCTTCGACCATTGGGTACGATACGGGATGTTCGACCAAGTCAGCGTTCGGGCCGCACCATCACATGACCGCACTACGGAGAGGATTTCTTCTATCGAGTGGGAAAACGCTTCCGGTTTTATTCTAATTTGATCGTGATCTTGATCCAGAAGAAATCACCAAGACAATGTCTATACTACCGAGTGCAGAATGTGCTGTCCTTGGCGAGGAGACTGGGAGGGCTGTTAAAAAATATCGGCTGGTGTATACTGGATTTGGGTTGAGGATACCGAGCCTGGGGTTGTCGAGTCGTTTGAGATCGACTGGATCGAGTTGACCGGGGTGGAAGAGGGTTGATAGAGGGGAAATGCCGACGCCGACGTCGAGTAATACTTGATTTGAGGGGCTGGCCTTTTGCGCCGACGGGTGTTCTACGATTGCGCCGGGTAGGGGAAGAAGCCTATGGAGTATGGTAGCGTGGGGCGGTATCTAGGGGGAGAGGACGGGCGGGCGTGTGACGGACTTGGATGCGCATGGGGCGACTTAGACCTTTTCGGCCTCTGGCAAACGGAAACGGAAACACCGCAAGGGCGTGCGTCTAAAAGTGGCTGGCTGATGGCCGTCAATGACGGGCGGGGTGCCTTGGAACGTGGGCCTATTATAAAGGAAGTAGCGGCTACAGGTATGGTGGTCTTAAGTGTGCTTGGTGCTGATTTGACGGGCGATGGTAAAACGAAATCGCGATATCAAGAAGCAACCGTGAGTACTCAACAGAAGTTTGGTCTATCGGGCCGGAACTCCAAGTCGAGGTACTCGCGCAGATCGATAGCTGGCTTCGTGGCGCGTGGGAGGCGATGGCCGGGTCGAGTTATTTTGGTCGGTGGGACTACGTTTGAAGGGACTTTAGAAGCAGCATCGCGGGTACTGACCTTCGGAGTATGAAAGCAGGTTAGAGGTTTTGGATGTAGCCTTGGGCGTGTGGACCGCCGCGGAGGTGGCGATTTCCCAAACCTATTCGTTTAATCAGACCGACGACTTTACCGGCGATGGACGACTCGACGTGTTGTGGACGCAGCGCGCAGACACGGCAGGACACGAAGTGATGTGGTGGGGGGAGAGGCTTGAGAACGTGGAGTTTTCATCAGGAGCGACGAGGTCTTTGAATTCAGTGATAGGAGGAGGCGGCGGTTAGGTGGGGCGCGATTTTGACGGCGATGGGCAGGTGGATTTCCTCACCGAGTTCTCCTCAGATATAACACACTCGAAGCGGGAGCAAGGGGATCGTCTTGCAGCGCAAGAGGAGCCGGAGATCAAGCGCTAGAAAAGGAGCCGAGAGGTAGTCTCTCCGATGATCGTGCTGTTGCGGCGCTCGCCGGTGTTCGGTCAGCGCGACCTCAACGCCGATGGGGTTGAGTGACGTGTGGTGTTCGCATTACTGGCTCGGACGCTCCGCGCTCGTGGCGTTGGGGTGGTGGTGAATCCCTGTGTCGACAGCAGGAGCTGCAAAGAAGGAGTGCGTGGCATCGGCTGCGAGGGACACCATGCGCAGCATCCGTGCTGTCGCCGGGCTTGGTCTCCACGATGGTGCGCTGTCGAGTGGTCGTTGGATCCAGCATCTGGGGTGGGGTGCATCTGCTCAGGTCGCGCGGGCGGTGAGCCACGCGACGCGCGGTGTGCGTCGACGCCAGCTGGCCGCGGAGCCGACCCGCGCAGTATCTCGGCTCCTGGGCGAGCAGCAGATCGCCAGATCCGTTTCGAGTCGCGGCAGTGTGATTGTCGCTCCCCGTGTGATTTGGCGCCACAGACGCGGCTGTGTGGTGTCGCTGCGCGGTGTCGCAGATGTGGATCGGTCAGCCAGGCTCGCTTGCGCACGTGTGTGGACTGGTCGTTAACTCTTGGAGGACGGGTTCACGCATCGTCTTTGTCTTGGATGGCGTACCGAGGTCGGCGGGGCATAGGCGCTCGGGGCCGTCTGGGGTGTAGTCGTCTCAGTCAGGTCGACAGATCGCGCGGCCTGGAAGCGCATAAAAGCGACGACGCTACCATAAGGCGTGTCATTGTTGCTATTATTCGCGCCGTTGTGTGCAGGCAGTGTGCTATGGACGTCGGTCCCGCGCCGCGTGGCAAGTCAATGGGATTGTCGACGACGGGACGACGCAAGGGTGGTCCGCAAGGAAGCTGCTATATGGGGGTGGCCCGCGTGAATTGCAAGCAGCCATGTTTCCGGGGTGGTCGAAGACGGCGGGTGGCGGATTGAGGTCGATCTCGCGCGTCACTAAGGTGCGATATTCCTGAACCGACAGTCGAAGTGATTTCGTATCGAGGATACGGGTAGCGGATTCGAGCTGTTTTGGATCACGTCCGTCGCTCCGGTCGCGCACTCCCCTCGCCCTGACCGGCCCGTAAGTGTCGAACGGTACGGTGGTGGCGCTCGCTTGGACTAACGAAGCACAAAACGCCCAGGTGTGTCAGGGTGGGACTCCAGAAGAGCCGCCGGTCGCGAACCCGATTGTGGAATTGTACCACAACCCATAGTCTATACTA
>CASHTH010003721.1:0-17019 GCA_030341885.1 Geodia barretti
TAATATGCACAATTACTTGGCTTTTCCGCTTGTTCACGCAAACCCTTTTTGGACAGCACAGTGGTTTTGCAGGAGAATCACCCATGTCCGGCACCGCAAAACCTTACACCATTATACACTATTGAAGATCAGAAGAATCGAGGTTCCCAACGCACTTTCCTCCTTTGGTTTACTGTACCAGAAGACAGAAACGAACAACCTCGGAGAGGCAAACCACGATCGATGACTTTTCAACAGACGACCGATGAGCATACGAGGCCATTGTCAAAGCCTGCTTGCATCATAAAGCACACACAGCTGAAGAACCATTATGAATGTACGTGAAACCACATTCTTGACACCACCAGAACAGAAAGTGGTGGAAAAACCAGGTTAATAACGCAAACTGCAGTGGACTAGAATAAAGATAGGCATAATACTTAGTCATGACTGCAGATGTGCCATTAGCAGGCTATTGGATGATAGTCTAACACTGCAGGTGCATCCTTATTCTTCTTGGCTACAGGAACACGACAGAGTCACGAGACACTGAGGCATAAACCGTCGACGAACGTATGGCATGGGGCTGAAGAAGAGGTGGCATGAGGTGCGCATACAGCTGCATATGCATAGATCAAGTGCTCGGAAAATATCCATCCCTCGTTTGATTTGCCTCTATTAACATGAGAGAGAGAGCATCGCAAGACAATGCCTCCTCAGAGAATTTCACATCACATATAGGAGAGGCACGTCACTGCAGATTGGATGGAGACTGAAGAGAGATGTGAGGTCCCTGCACCCTCCTGTGACAGAGTGTGTATTGAGAATGCCGGCTCAAGCTTTGAGTCACACACACTTAGCATATTGTTCAACCACCACCAGCTACTCGCCTCAACACACAGGGCGAATGAAGATGAAAGCAACTCTTTGAGTTTTTCTTACTATCAGACTCAAATGAGGACTTTTACTGTAACAAGTATAGCAGACGACAAACCCGCATAGCTTTTACTCTCGTTACATTTTTCTTGATTGCTATAAACAACACCATAAGATTGAGGCAGGACTCCTCCCAGATCTTGTACCAGAACTCGATGATTCTATTGAGCTGACCTCGATCCAACCACACGAGTGGTGGAGACGAGCGAGTAGGAAAACAAGCGAGAGCACATGTGAGCAAGGAAGATGACATGAGAGCCATAGGTATCCCAATCCAGAATGATGATCAGTACATGTGTGGATTACTCATTCGCAAGGTTTCCGCTGTTAAGGTGCTGGGATATTCACAGATAACGATTGAGCAATACTGTCTCACAATACAATTAGGTGTGATCTCGACCAATTGACAATGCGCACGGACAGGAGACAATAAATTAGGGGGCTGAGCCATTAGTGTGAGATACGGGGGGGTAGGGGAGGAGCGAGAAGCGGGCCCCTGCTAGGTGGGGAGAGGGTGGAGAAGGGTTCTAGCATAGGGGGGCCGGGAGGGAAGGGGGAGGAAACTGAGGGGTTCGGCGTAGGACTGGTAGGGGGACACTCGGGACGATGGAGGGGTTCGGGATTACGTCAAGCAGTGGGGTAGCGGAAGAGGTACAGACGGTTCCAATGCGAGAACCCTAGTCGACGGACAACCTGCGCCAGTGAAACATCCTGAGGCCTTGTTGGAAGAACGGCGGTCCCCGGCTTTGATTCTGGCCCATGTTCCGCGGCCTTTTTTAGCCAAGTCCTCCGTGTACCACTCTCCACCACCTGCCAATGCTTATGTCTCTGGCTTTCTCCCCCTATACTCTTCAGCGTGTACTACTTTGGAATCTGGAGGTGAAGTCTGTCTTTTAAATGAGAAAAAGTGGAATGAGAGTGGTCAGATAAATAAAACCAAATGAATTGCATGTAGCATCTCGATACGTAAGAAGCAGAGGACTGAGAGCATAAAATAGTGATCGACTTTCCATAGACTTGACGCGGAGACCCGTCATCACGTCTTCATGACTAGTAAACTGACATCATCCGCGGCAAAGAAAATCACAAGAAACCAGATCCACGTATATAGACATAACTCACACAACAATTTGGAATGAGAATTGGAACGATCAAAATTTACATTAAAATCACCACAATGAAAACATTATCACAGTGATGCCGAATCCCTCCAATTCTCCCATGGTATTTAAGAATTCTGTGTAGAAGAAGGACCAGAATCATCAGGCATGTAGATACTGATCAGCAAGGAAGTAAAACCAGTAGAATCACAAAATTTGACAGCACAAAAACGATTAGAAGAAGTTTCTAAAAAATAAATACACGAAGCTAAGCACTTCCGATAAAGAATAGCGCACCATCCGAATGGTCTACCAAGAAGAAACTTCCATGCCACTCACACCAACTGAGAGGAAATCAGGACTAATTTCATGAATTTTATGTAACTGATCATTTAATATTATAGCCAATGCTCTTGAACAAAGCAAAACATCAAGGGGAATTGATAAAACTTATTAAGAGTACGTACACCACTATTCCAGCCTCTGCAATTAAAAGAGCAAGATGTAAGCTGAGCCATCATTGATAATCAAGCTACCCTGAGCAAACAGCAGAGAGGAAAAGGATGAAGAATAGGATGCGAGGGAGGTTGAGATACAGCACAAATTGGCAAAGGGCACTGCGAGGAAGCTTCAAACACGGCTGGTGAGACAGAACACCTACTGCGCTGGGCATTGCTTGCAAGAGTGCTTGAGGTGGACCAGCTGAAACAGCACCGCTTGTGGAGGAGCTGCAAACAGAACTAACAGGAGCGTCCACAGAGGGGTCACCAGGAGGAGTTGAATCAAGAGATGCAATGGGCTTCCTTGCACGCAATTTGTGATCAGGAGGCACATCCTCACGCAAGAATAGTGTGCTTTATACGAAAGTCTTTTAATGCAGTCTTCCGAAGTAAAACAAGCTTACGATCCCAAGCAGTGCACAACTTAATTAGAACTGGACGTGGACGAGACATGGAGGAGGTCGACCGTACATACTTTCCTAATCGAAACATATCCTTAATATGAACTAATTTGCCAGAAACAAACTCTAATATTTCATCAACAACCTTCTTGGACTCTACAAGGGATTTCCCCTCGGGCAACCCAAAGAGGATTATATTACTCGCACGCTCATCAGCAGAGGAAGACCTCTGGGGAGTAAAACTTTTACGTGAGACCACTGAAGAGGAATGTGTAGCAACTGGAGTAGGAGCAGAAGAGGTAACGGTGGCATAACTGACAGGTGACTGAGCACCACAGGCAGCAGCTGGAGAAGCACAAGGAACTATAAGAAAGTGGAAAGCTTCCTTTCAAGGGCCCTCAATTACAGAGGAAAGGGCATTCAACACCTGTGAGTTAGAATGTACCTGCTCAGCAACTGGATCAAGAGACAGCTGAGAAGCCTCACAGTAGATAGTGGGAATAGTGTCAGAAGGTTGGCTCACAGTTGACTACCATTGTCTGAATCACGACGTGCGTGAAACACCAAACCGTTAGCCTCAAGAAACAACTACAGTGATCCCACAAAAAGCCTCTTAGGCAACCTCTACACTCATTATTGCAAAACCGCTCACCCACAATTCTTCTAAGGGTGTCTGTGTCGCCCTTTGGCGGTAGGCCACCACAAAGAGAGAACAGTGTTGACCAACAAGGGTTTGTGCCTAATAGCACCAGAGAAAGGAGTCAAACCTGTGTTATCTACAGAAAAACCCGACTGAGCGGAATGAGAGCAAGGTAAACAAGGGCTGTGATTTCCAGCGGCAGAGTCACCCTGCACAGCATCTGAAAGGGTGCCAGTAGAGTTTAAGGATTCTGACTGACTGACTTGTGGCAACAAACAAGGCAAACTTGCAGAAATAAGGCCACTAACAGACCTCGAACAGTAGAACTAACAACAACAACAGGTTGTGTAAAAGAAGGCAGGCTCTGATGAAGCGAAAGGAAATAATCCGATAAAGGCTTTGCAAGGACTGTTTCCATGCACTTCGCTTTTTCCCCAGCAAAACTCTCAAACTCAGGAGGAGAGAACCAACTACCATTTACAAGAATGCATTCTGGTTGAGGTTTCTAGGACTCATCAAGCTTAGACAGACACAAACTTCCGGAAACATTACCACAGGTAACAATGAAAAGCACTAAAGTGCAAACCCTCGGCAAACTGCGCATGAGCGGTACCGTTAATGGGACGGGCTGGTGCATACCCGCAGTCTCCCGCTAGTAGCTCGCGGAGAGTCTGACACGGGCTAGCTACGGTAGTAGATAGCATGCGGGAGTCGATACACGCCCTTCGCTATGGTTTCTTGTGCCTCCAAGGTACACAGAGCAAGCGGATCAGGTCAGGGTGAGCCAGCATACCGCGTTTATCGCGTCTAATACACGCATGCGCACCGCTTATTGATGGGTTGGGCCACGCAACACAGTCCTCTACCGTGCCAGTTTGTCGCTCTCGAACGCAGTCGTTTCAGGAAAATCGCCCTTTTATTTTTCAGGCTCGCGTAGTTCTGAAGCCGTTGGTATCGTTAATTAATGGGCCGCCTCGTAGCCTGTATAATTAAGCGTCGACACACACACACAGACAGACAGACAAACCATGACCAACTACAGTAACCCTCGCTGCGCATGCGCGCCGAGGGTTAATAATATGTGAAACCAAAGAGTCTTGCAAAATAGAAGGTTGAAGTTTGTAACCCAAACCAACAAGCCGTGTATCCTTTTTACCTCTCCCGGACATCACATACAAAAAAACCTCAAAGCAGCTACCAACAACGGAAAAACAACAGCAATGCAACAAAATAGAGTTAAACACTCAGATCAAAGACAAACAACCCATATAACAATTAAAGTGAAAACCCTCGGCCAACTGCAAATGCGCGATACTTCTAATTGATGGGCTGGGCTATAGTTTGCGTTTACCCGTGGTCGCTTGTAGCTCGCGAAGAGTCTGACACGGGCTAGCTACAGTAGTGGATAGCATGCGTGAGTCGATACATGCCATTCGTTGTGACTTCTTGAGCCCCCAAGGTACACAGAGCGAGCGGATCAGGTCGCAGTAAGCCCAGTGGGATTATGCATATTGGCTTTTTCGCTTGTTTTCACGGCATATCTCTCGACGCAGTCGTTTACAGGAAAATCGCCCTTTTGGTTTTTCAGGCTCGCGTAGTTCTGAAGCCGCTGGTATAACTAATAGGCCGCCTCGTAGCCTGTAGTGTCAGAATAAGCGTCGACACACAGAAAGACAGACAGACAGACAGACAGAACGACTACAGTATCCCTCGCTGCGCATGCGCGCCGAGGGTTAACAAAACCGCTCACCATATAACAACAGAACAGCTCACCCCTGCACAACAAACAGGATCAGCTGAAGATACTATCGCCAAAAGACCAAGCCACGTAGCAACAACAGCAGACAACAGCAGACGAGAAGGCGGCGGGAGTGTGAGTCGTCGTCCAGCGGCGGCGGACCGGTGAACGAGAAGACGACATCGTCAAGGGAGACTGAGACTGTCCAAAAAGAACTTGCCGAGAACTTGTCGAGAACGAGTCGTCGAGATAGAGTCGTTGGTCGGGGATAGCTAAATCGTTGGATGAATATAATTATTATGGCTAAATCATATAGCTGTGTAAAATTTTGATACACACTCAAGTGGTATATATCAGTCTGTGTAAAATTTATGCTGTCTCTGTTATTTAAGTATCCGAATCGCGGGGTTGTTAGATCGCGTGTATACCTGATCATTCGCATGCGCTCAACTTCCTCCAGGACCCCGCCCCTCATTGATAACAAAATGGCGGAGTTGCAGTCATCTATTGAACAGGCCATTGTGCAAGCACTCTCTGCTGATGCAAATCCTCTATGTTTGGAGAAAGCTGCGCCTCGTCACACGTGGCCCTATGCGCATGCGGAGAGCGGAGAGTCTCCGACTATATCCCTCTGGCGATTTAGCCCACTATAATCTATCAATCGATTTGGCTAGAATTACCTGACGATTTAGCTATACCCACGCAACGATTTAGCTATATCCATGAAACGATTTAGCTACATCCATCCAATATATCTATCCAACGATTTAGCTAACGCTGCGAAAAGGGGTAGCTAGTCTGGTGAACGCGAATTTTGAGACAAATGGCGCCCATAGTATGCAGAGGGGGCTGACCGATGGTTGGGGAGCGATAGACGCCTGAAGAAGGTATGTCCGCAGTGTGACACAACAGTACATGCTAGACGGGCAGTTACGTCCACGGGATAGGATACATAGAGCATGGTTAATGAAAAGATTTGAGTACGCTGACACCCCGACCCCATCACGTAATCCCTATATTGTTGCCTGGTGTGCCATTTGTAAACTCCATTTGTACTCTTGGTTACTCAGTAGCATGACTTTTTTGTATTTCAAGCTGACTATTGTGTAATTTTGAATGTTTAATACTTCACCTAGGCAACAATATAGGGATTGCGTGGTGGGGTCGGGGTGTCAGCGTGCTCAAATGTGTTCATTAACCATGCTTCATGTATCCCATCCCTGTCTTGTCTCCCTTTCTTTTTATACCATCCCTATTTGCCACTTTTTTTCAAATTCGCAGGATTTTTAATTTACTTGTCATGATTACAAATCCAGATGTGCAGCTTCCATTTCTCACACAGAAAGATCCAACGAAAATTCACTTTCAACAGTTTGGAGAATACTGTACTTCCTGTTGCAATGACTGCAAAAATGGCCTATTTTTCAGCTACACGGAAGCGAAGGTGTGGGAAATGTAAAGGATGTAGGATGGACATGTGTGGAACCTGCATTAACTGTAGGGACATGAAAAAGTACGGGGGAACAGGAAGGAATAAGAAAGCATGCAGTAAAAAAGTTTGTACAGCATCATGGACGCTTACAGAAACAGCCGGTTCAGCCTTGTTTCAGACTCAAACCTCTCCACCACTGTCCAAGCAAAGTCCATCCTCCCTGGCACAGTCGCCCCAGACTCAGTCCTCATCATTCCCGCAGACGTCACCACATTGGTCTCTCAGATGACTCCTCAGCAGTCTATATACTCCTGGCTGTCCTGTGCTTGACGGAACGTCTCTAGACTCTCAGGTACTTATCTTCTAAAGAATCTGACTACACGTATCCTTTAGTGTGCATTCTAAACCAACTCTCCAAGTTTTCTTTTCATGATTTGTGTCAATTTTCCTTAGTCTCCTCAGAAGACTCCACAGACGTCACCTCCCCAGCTGTCACTCCCGCAGACGTCACCACTTCAGACTCCTCAGCACTCTACTCGTGGCTGTCCTGTGCTTGACGGAACGTCTCTAGACTCTCAGTAGTAAACTTTAGTGTATGAATTTCTCTATGTAGCTATGCTTTATACACAAACTCTGTCATTGTTTTTCATGAATTGTGTCAAATTATTGGTCTCTCTTTAATCCTCCCTCCAGACATCTGTTGGTAACCATGAAGTGAGAGGACAGGAAGGAATTTCTCAGCTAACAATTCTTTCTCTGACTTTTATCTTATCTCTTTCTACTCCTCAGCTCCCATCCCCTACTACGTCACCCTCACCGACCGCACTTCCTACAGTGAAGAATCGGGATACCAGAAAAAGAAGCCGTACTAATAGACTAAAAGATATCTTTAGTACCTACTTTAATCCTACTGTTAGTAAAATGGCGAGACATGCCCCTCCAAAATTCAATTAACTGGTGCTTGCACACCCAAACCTTTATGAATGTTTACACAGTAAAATGCGAAATAGAAAGGAAAAGACGCCTATATACAAACTACAAATGTTACTTCAGAGGCAAAGTGTGGAGGAGAGCTCGAGAGAACAAGAGAACAGAGAAGAGCGGGAGAACAGAGAACAGAGGATAGTTGGGAGAAGAGAAGTGGAGTGAGAGAACAAGAGAATGTAGAGAACAGAGAACGGGGAGAGTGGGGAGAACAGAAGAGGAGTGAGAGAACAAGAGAATGTAGAGAACAGAGAACAGGGGAGAGTGGGGAGAAGAGGAGGAGAGAGAACAAGAGAATGTAGAGAACAGAGAACAGGGGAGAGTGGGGAGAAGAGGAGGAGAGAGAACAAGAGAATGTAGAGAACAGAGAACAGGGGAGAGTGGGGAGAAGAGAAGAGGAGTGAGAAAACAAGAAAATGTACAGAACAGAGAACGGGGGAGAGTGGGGAGAAGAGGAGGAGAGAGAACAGAGAACAGGGGAGAGTGGGGAGAAGAGAAGAGGAGTTAGAGAACAAGAAAATGTACAGAACAGAGAACGGGGGAGAGTGGGGAGAAGAGAAGAGGGGAGAGAGAACGAGAGAATGTAGAGAACAGAGAACGGGGGAGAGTGGGGAGAAGAAGAGGGGAGAGAGAACGAGAGAATGTAGAGAACAGAGAACAGGAGAGTGGGGAGAAGAGAAGAGAGGAGAGAGAACAAGAGAATGTAGCAAACTGAGGAGAGTGGGGAGAAGCGAGGAGGGGAGAGAACAAGAGAGTTGGGAGAAGAATCCCGAGACGCGCTCCCAAGCGCGAGCCATGCTTTGCTTGCGGTCCCCTTCGATTGAAGGTCATAGAATCTCTGCGAAGAACGGGTTTCTCGATGGCCAATTAAAAACACCCGTGCTCCGCGTTTTTTGGGCGTGGATAACAAACAGCGAACGAGCTGTTCGGTGCTGTCTTCTTTCGTCTCAGTGAGTTCAGCCCGTATATACAGCTCAGCAATTATTACATGGCGGACGTCAGACCAGGAAGGAGGAGTCCTCTTAGTCCCAGACGAGGGAAGAGACGTAAGTATAGCTTTGCACCCACCGATAATTCCAGGCCTCGACCTGTGTAGCTAGCTACAGTAGCTATGGTTGATCAAAGATGAAAGCTACCAAATTCTCACGTGAAAACAAGAGCTTAGCTGATACTTGTGATATCTATTGAGAACGTACATAGAGCCACAAACACACTAACAGCCAGTAATAATCTCTGCAGACTCCAAACACGTGCCACTGAGCAGAAGAAAGAGTCCTGAAAGCTCCAGGAGCAGGAGAGGAAAGAGAAGTGAGTGTGGACACCCTTCTTCTTTTATGTGTGTGGCTTGCTACTCAAAATACAGCAGACAGTATCAGCGGTCATGCGCATGCAGCGAGGGTTTACAGTACTTGGTCTGTGTGTGTCTGTCCGTCTATCTGACTGCAGCTATTCTGGCACTTTAGGCTATGAGGCAGCCAATGAGTGATACCAACAGCTTCCAAACTACGCAATCCTATAATAATAAAATAGCGATTTTCCTGAAATGACTGTGTTTGAGAGATATGCCATGAAAAGCGAAAAAGCCAATAAGCATAATTTCTCTGGCTTACCTCGACTGGGTCCGCTCGCTCTGTGTACCTTGGATGCACAAGAAGTCACAACGAAGGACATGTATCGACTCACACATGCTATCTACTGCTGTATCTAGCCAGTGTCAGACTCTCAGCGAGCTACTAGCGGGAGACCACTAGTAAATGCATACTCAAGCGCACACACATAAATGCAGTTTATAACGTCCAGGAGCTATACAGCCAAATACTGGTTTTGCCCACTTTGCATCAATGCGCCATGGGGTCTATTTATATTAGCATTCCTCACATTGAATAGAAGTCACCCCTCAACCTGGGTATATGGGCCTTAAGTATGTAAACATATACTAGGACTAATAACACTCACTACTACAAATATGTGACCTGTCATGCGAAAAGGGTACTATCCGAATAATTAAAATTTTTGACATTTTTGTGGCAGACCAACCAGTAATGATAAACATTTAATTTCACAGGTAGTATGTCATATGAAATGTTTTCATTATGGATATAAAATTCAGTTATTAGAGGAGGCTTGGACAAGTTATCTTCCCTCGTTTAGTTTTTGTGTGGCCTTCTTGGTGACAGTGGCTACAAGCCCGTTTTCTCTTTGAAGTAGTGTTTGGCTCTTCTGAAGTACTGGTGGAGGGCCGTTGAGAAGTTGGCAGAGGGCAGGTAAGAGTTGCAGTCTCAGGTGTAGAGCAGAATTGTCGAATTTCGTTATAGAGATACCACTGTCTTGTGATGTCTAATCCTTTGGGTGTAATCTCAGCAGGTAAACCACTGAATGTAGTACTCGCAGGTGAGATCCTAACTTCTGTTTCCTGATCATTTGCTAAAGCCCGCACGAACACCACTCCAGGTGAACTCTCGTCAAAACGGAAGTGATGGTAATCGGTTATCTTCGGTATTGCATGGAGATACTTGGTAAGATACGATTTCCAATCTAACCAAAACACAAGCCTGGAATTTTCACTCTTAGTAAGTTGGGGGATATTTTTCCCGGTAACCATAGAATTTTTAACTACCTGCACTAACTCATCCAAAGTAGAAACAAAGGTGTGTCTGAATCTTTTCTTTATAAGACCAAAAAAACGATCTGGAGCAAATTTTGTATGACCCCTGATCATAAACGATATCTCTATTGTCTTGTGCAAGCCAGTTAATATATGCCACATTAAGTAACCCATCAAAATATTATTTTTATTTTGGCCGACACAGTTGTCAGCATGAAGCCTCAAATGCTTCTCACCGACTGTGTAGGTCTCCAGAAAGTGATGTAACATACTTACGGTAGCATTAGCACCTTTCCCCGGGTCATCTCCTTCGTCTATCAAGTAATTTACTTGGAAAGATAAAGGCTCGCATGACACCCCGCAAATCAGATGCGGCTCAGCATCTAACCTATACTTAGGCGCCGATTCGAGGAAACTACGGGAAGCCGCGGGCCCTCGGGCTGTAGCTGTCCGGGCGCCAGCGAGGACGCTACTTAGAGGGCCCGAGGCTTTCTAAATCGCATGGTTTTCGAGAATTGGCGCCTAACTGATTTAGAGCCATGGCAACCACGCCTTCAATTCGAAAGACGGCCAAGCGTGCGGAAAGAAACGGAGCTTCTTTCTCACGACTCAAAACCAGGTACTCAGTCTTCTAGCAGGTAGCGGCGCATGACTAGACTACGGAGACCTAGCTTGCTCTGGCTACAGCTCCAGCGCACGCGCACACTAGCTGTCAGCGAAAAAAACGCGCAGCGACGCCGGGCCTAGCCTACTCTTGTGACACGGCTAGCCGGCAGAGGCAACAAGCGTCTCTCTTTCACTCTGTTAGCTTGCCTGCAGTTAGGGGTGCTGCGTCTCGAGTTAGCTACACTTTCTATGCAGAGCTGATTAGCGTCGTCTTGAATGTGTGGTGAGACACGTTTTGCGCATGATAACAATGGAATGTGCCTCGGGGACGATTTCTATATGTAGAAGTCCGCTGATCAGTCAGCGGAATACTAAGTGAAACAAGTAAATTAAAAATCCTGCGAATTTAAAAAAGAGGCATATAGGGATGGTATTAAAAGAAAGGGAGACAAGATAGGGATTGGATACATCAGTGAAGCATGGTCAATGAACAGATTTGAGTACGCTGACACCCCCAACCCCATCACACAATCCCTATATTGTTGCCTGGTGTGCTACTCTTATAGGGGCTAAAGGTTACTAAAAGCAAGCATTCTTTCACCGTGTCCCTGTTGTTTTTAGTAACATTTATACTGCCACATTCCCTTTAATTAAACTCCACTTGGACTCTATAAGGGTGTTGGTTACTCAGTAGTGCATTGTAAGTTCTGAGTATTGTAATGGTGAATGTTTAATACTTCACCTAGGCAACAATATAGGGATGTGTGATGGGGTTGGGGGTGTCAGCGTACTCAAATCTGTTCATTAACCATGCTTCATGTATCCAATCCCTATCTTGTCTCCCTTTCTTTTTATACCATCCCTATATGCCTCTTTTTTTTAAATTCGCAGGATTTTTAATTTACTTGTCTCCACTCATTTTTATATACTGCTACGTAGGGGGCAAGCCCCTATAAAAATTAATAATAGAGAATAAAGGCCTGTTGTCATCATGGAAATGATATGCATACCATGTTTCATCTGAAGAGTGAAGAAGTAATTTTAAAGAAAAGTGCCTGAGGCTTTTTGTTGTTGTGGTCGTCATGGAAACGATGTTACACACATGCGTACCAAGTTTCATCTCCATGCGTGGTACCGTTAGCGAGTTTGAGGAGTGAAGAAGTAATTTTAAAGAAAAGTGCCTGGGGGTATTTATTGTTGTAGTTGTCATGGAAACGATGTAATACACATGCGCACCAACTTTCACCTCCATGTGTGCTATAGTTGGCGAGTTTGAGACACTCTCTGTTATACTGCCATCCCATATGTCTTCACTGCATCTGGAGAATTACTTACGACAATGACATCATTACATCATTGATTACAGGGTCCACCCATTCGTTATCTCCAATCGCGAGGGTTACAGTTAGTTTGGGAACGAGACACACACCGCGATCGCGTGCTCTTCGTGACGTTACACCCTACTATTTCCTAATTGATGCGCCGCACGCGGTATGGATGGCGAGTCTACAGCAGCAGTAACTGCTGTAGGAGATGGAGGAGGTGGAGACGGAGGGAGAGGAGAGGCGGGGATGAGTCAGGAGGTGATGGAGGAGGAGAGGAAACACTTGAAGCAGATAGCCAACTCCTTCCTCCACTACAAGTAGGTGGGCCAGTCACCACTTCAATTTATAACTAGTAGAGTAAACGCCATACATTTAGAGAGAGGTTCTTCATCACGAAATCTATGCATAACTAAGTAGCTGAAGAAATAGCTGGAGAGTGCTGGATACTAAGATCAGTAAGGAGCTGTACATTGTGTGACTGAGACATGTACCGTATGCTGTAGACCTTATGTGATGAGACGTGTGGAGAGACTGCAGAGAGATTACTCCTCCCTTCCCTCCGCCCACAGAGACATGCTCCCTCTTTATCCCTCACTCCTCCTCTCTGGTATATGCTCAGTATGTACCCTACACTCGAAGACGTCTTGTATCAAACTGCATATCTGGATTGTTATGCCACACATTAATGTGTATGTTTCTCGCTTGTTTTGTCTGTTGCTTGTCTCTTATTATGTACTTTTGTGTACACGAATTAGACTTCTATTATCACACTGCATACACCCGCCTTGATTTGTGTGTTATCTCGTTTGCAACGAAGGTCGTGTGGTTTTTATGATGGTGTAAGTGTAACGGTGTTGGTCGTAATAGAGCCTCATACAATGTCACGTGAGAAGCATGCGACCTCATAGACCTCATAGAATGGTATGTATGTCATGTGAGTATCATGTGACCTCTACAAATGTCACGTGAGAAGCTTGGGACCTCATAGACCTCATAGAATGTTATGTGTATGTCATGTGAGTGTCATGTGACCTCGTACAGT
Organism: Geodia barretti; assembly: GCA_030341885.1. Classification (NCBI taxonomy): domain Eukaryota; kingdom Metazoa; phylum Porifera; class Demospongiae; order Tetractinellida; family Geodiidae; genus Geodia; species Geodia barretti. The sequence continues at coordinate 13,289 of CASHTH010003721.1, forward strand.
TATGGAGGCAGTGGAGAGGAACCAGCGATTTTGTGCAGACGATAGTCTCCTGTGCAGCTGGCATGTTTGAAAACTCTAATTTCGTGAGTTTTTCTCTCACCTTGCGCCGTCTTGAATTGTAGCTCATTGACAAATCCAAAAATCTATGGTTTTTCATAAGGGAGAGGCTGGGAGCATAGTGTTAAATGGAATGTGACACTACAACACAAGGGCTAAATTTAGGAATGTTACTAAAAATGGAAATCGACAGAAGGAACCATGCAAGAATGCAATTACGTTCGATATACAATACGACTGGGCGGAAAGATCAGACGCTCCCTCTGATTTTCATGGGCTGTCAGAAGTACAGTGGACACCCTCACAAGTCTCCAATTTAGCCCTTTATATCCTGCCACATTCCCTTTAACTCTGTCCTTCTCTCCCTCTTCAAATGTCTCTGAAAACCCATATTGTAACCTTACTGTAAGTTATCCAATATTGTAACCTTACCGTAGTTGTCCAATATTGTAACCTTACTGTAAGTTATCCAATATTGTAACAGGAGAGGGATGGAGGAGAGGGTGTGGCTCCAGCTCTGGACTTCCACGTGGAGAAAGTCAAGACAACCATCAAACAGTTCTACAGAGACTGGAGTTCAGAGGTCAGCATTAAACCACACCCAAAATTTTTCTTAATGCACCCTTTTGTCTGTAGTGTTTTGTTAGTTGGCCTATCATTCCCCCACTTGCTCCAGACTGGAGTTCAGAGGTCAACATTTACCACACCCACCTATTTTCTTAATGCACATACATAGTTCCCAGGTCGCGTCCACGTGTGTTCTTCTGTTGATCTGTTCCCCCACTTGCTAGCTAAACTTTAGGTGACCCTATTTTTGCGCTGCATACTCCAGCTGTAGTCAAGGTATTCAGGACAGTTTGTTGACCTGTACTTCATCCCACTTGCTTGCTAAACGTACGAAAAAGTTTAGGCCACCCTTCCCACCCCCTCTCTCTCTTCTATTTCCCCAGGGAGCAGCAGAGAGGGACATGTGCTATAAACCAATTATTGATGACATCATCCGTTTGTTCCCTCCAGACAAGATGTTAGCATAATAATAATACTCTCTACCTGCTCTTAGTGCTTCCTTTTCTTGTTTTAAAATAATGATATATTCTCTATTGGTACTTTATTGCATTCTTTCACTGTGACCCTATTGTTTGGTTCTATTTTTAGTAACATTTCTAAATATAGCCCTCATGTACTGCCACATTCCTTTAATATACATCGTTTTTCATTTCAGTTTCTCTATTTCTCCCTCTCCCCTCTCCCCTCAGTCCCAGTGGAGAGGTATCAATCCTGGTCCCAGGGGCAGGACTAGGTCGACTGGCCTATGAAATTGCCAGGAGAGGCTACAGCTGTCAGGGAAATGAGTTCAGTATGCACATGCTCTTCGGGTCGCACTTCATTCTCAACTGGTATACAGTGTTGTACTACCACAAGTACAGAATTACCACAAGTATATATATACAAAATTACGGCTTGTGATATATTATATGTACATACGTACTCAAATGTTATGTTACCGCGTGAATGAAAATGAAACATGAATGTATGGGCAGGACAACCTGTGTCATCTCTATATACTAAGTACTACCGTACTTAGTGATTAAGCAATTGGATCCACTGTCAACGATTACGTTCAATTCAAATGCCGTTGTATTCTTGCACTCCAACCATACAAATGATAAGACCTGCACGATTGCAAATCCCTACACCTTCTAGGGTTTTAGCCATGGACAATTAAGGGAGGGCGTCGGACTGACCACTTGCTACACATTCACTTCCAAAAGTCTATACTATGCATCTATTACACACATTTGCCTAAGTATATACGCTTCTGTAAAGCAGGGAGAAAAGAGGAGGGAAAGTAAAAAAAAAGGAGAGTAAACCCCCTGCTTCTGCCTATTCATACCCCAACCTACGTAATTTCTTGCTCAAAACTGGTATATACTTCCATCTTCCCGCAGTGTCTCCCAGCCATCCAGCCACACCATCCATCCGTGGGTGACCCAGTTCTCCAACATGATGTCATACGAAGACCAGACTGCACCAGTAGCCGTACCTGACGTGAACCCCAGGGCTCTTCCTCAGTTGGGACTCTTCTCCATGACAGCCGGAGATTTCCTCGATGTCTACAGGACTCCAGGTATTGCATGTTACAGCAGGGCTGGTGCTGAACCAAGGGGACATAGTCCCTCTCTCTCTTCATTTGTTCCCTGAATATGCTTCCCAGGGGACACTTTGACACCCAATTAGCCAACTGTGGTATTGAGATATAGGAGCCAATTTCTGCTAGGAGTTCGGAGCGCATTGGCATAGCCTTGCAACATGTCTGTTATTTTTATACCTGGGATCAGCCATTGAACAGCGGGATGACATGGAACAGTGACATGTCCTTGGATAACAAGATAAGCCTCAATAAAGTTTCACGGACCAGAGTCATTTCATGGGTGTTTTGCAATCCACACGTGTACTGAGTTTAAAATCTGTGCGTTGTACTGTTACAAGAGTTGACGAGTTAATTAAGAAAAGGTCTGAGGCTCTTTGTTGTTATGTACACCTTACTGCTAAAGTGTTTGTGCCTCCTTCCTTCCAGATTCGTGGGATTGCGTGGCGTGTTCGTTTTTCATAGACACGGCCCACAACATCATCCAGTATCTGGAGAGCATCTACCACATCCTCAGACCCGGTGGATACTGGATTAACATGGGTCAGTAGAGGGGGGTGTGGTTCATGTAATATCTCAGGGGGCTCATCTGTGTTCTAATGTCACTCTTCTTTTGCGAATCTTCACAGAAAATGGTTTGCGAACAGGGTACCATAGCATACAACTTTTGTGCGAAAAACGTTTGTGTTTTCATATGTAAAGAAGGTTAATACAGTCGTAACGTATATAAAGAGGTGTCCTTAGTTGCTGCTACATACATAACTCTGAACTTTCTCTCCCTTTCTCCCTCTCTTTCCCTCTCTCCCTCCCTCTCTCCCTATCTCTCCCTCTCTCCCTATCTCTCCCTCCTCTCTCTCTTTCTCCCACTTCCCTCCCTGTCTTCCCATCAGGACCCCTCCTCTATCACTATGCCGACATACCAGGGGAGTTCTCTCTGGAACTGAGTTGGGACGACGTCTTGAGAATTGCAAGAGACGAAATAGGATTTGATATTCTGGTGAGTTCAACTATCTCTCTCTTACGCCCTAATGGTTGCCGTAGGTTACATGCAGTTTCCTCCTGGACACTGGTCAACACAACAACAGGTCCATGTGTGCTACCAAGCATGAATGTGTGTTTACTAAATGTCATAGCAACTCACATCAACTTAACTAAGCAAACAAATTAATATCCATACCATAATGTTCTAATTCAGCAGGGGAGAAAGAAAGAAAAAGAGAAAACACGCGCAAAATATTGAACTCTGGCAACTTACTCGCTTGCCAACATTCTTATAGGTATGTTTTATCGGGTTCTGCAGACAGGAGAGGAGAGGTGTTCCCGGTCCCTCATACAGACCCCCGCATCCTGATTCAGATGACTACAAACGTGTATGTACCGCAGTTGCCAGGAAACCGAGAGACGCCACACCCATTGAGCACTCGGTGTGTAAATAGTGAGCGTGCACATCAGAATACGCCACACCCCCTGCCCCATGGCCGCTATAACATTACGCAGTTCGCAGAGTCCAAATTCTCTACTCTTT
>CASHTH010003722.1:0-51023 GCA_030341885.1 Geodia barretti
TTTATGTGTCCGCGGCTGGTTAAGTGTTAAAAATGAACTCGATTTTTGCAGGTGTTCACATTTGGTCGTAATTTAGAGGGTCAGTTGTGTTCGGGGAACACACTGCCACAGAACATCCCTGTCCCAGTCAGACACCACCACACAACACCCACTGTGAGTCGTTATAGAGCTTGCAATTTGGTATAATTTTTACAAACTGTAATGAATGCAACACTTGTGCCGCTGTTAATATGTGGTATAAACACAAACACTATCATTTTTCATTCTGCGTCAAGTATGGAGTGCATCTTTAGAATTAGTGTCCCACATATTGGTACATCCAACATATTTTCGATAACCATTACGTGTGCCATGTTATGCTTGCCATCCCACATGTACAGATGGTGACCTCCAGTGAGCTGTGTTCGATAGTCACGACAGCAGACAACTCATTCCTCATCTGGGGCTCTCGACCTGTCATCAAATCTCCACTGACAGAAATACTCGAGCAGAGCTTCACATCAACAAAGACACCACTCTCTCCACACAGGTTACCAGCAGTAAACCCACAACATACAGTAAAACATCTGATAATGGACCATCCGAGTATTATACAAATAGAGGGCACTTGGTTCTGCCCAATACATGGCTCCGGTGGAATATCTGAATAAGGGGGAGATCGATAGTGTCCCTTACTCACAGGTGTCCATTATTCAGAGGTAGTAACACTTGAATGTATCAGAGCCAAGTTCCTATATAGAGAGGTCCTTTAGTCATAGGGTCCTTCTTTGGAATTTCGTAAAGACCGCCTTTTGGGGCCCCAAAAGGTGTCCCTTATTCAGAGGTTTATCTGACCCCCACACAGGTCTACCAGTGGAGACAATCCCGAGACTGTGTTCATCGATGACTCAAACTCAGGCCCAGGGACCCCAAACACGAAACGTGTTCCCTCACTAGCTCCAAAATCCGACCCCTCGCCTTCCAAAGTTTCAGACCCCTCACTGAATAACGCCCCCTCATCATCATCAGCAGAGGGAGGGTCCCTTGAAAATAGGAAGAAGTCGTCAAACGACCTTGTTACAAAGGGTTCACCCCAAAGAACGACATCACGAGATTCAATTGGATCCCTGCCAAAGATGATTTGGAACAGCAGTCGAAATCCAAGTTTTGACTTTACAGATGTTCCACATAACCTTGTGGCTTGCTCTGAGTGTGAACATTATCATGGGACGCTGAATGAGGTGCTCGCAGTGATACTGGACACATCCCTGACTGCTGTGAGGGGAGGTGGGGGTGGAGGAGTATGGAAAACTCATTCTCTAAAGAGAGAGTCCACTTCAGGTTTGCTGAGCTTATACACTTCCAGATAAAGTTAACTCTTATCTGTACTCTCGGGTTTTCCTTGAATAAAATGACAGAGAGTTCCTTTCACCCTAGTCTTATAATTATAGTGGAACCCCTCTCTAGGACACCCATTAAGAAGGAAACAAGGACACCCTTTCTTTCCCAAAGACAGTTGTTGCATTCTAGAACATGTATACGTACATGTATAATTATGTGTACCCCCTCACTAATATGGGCACTTCTTCTTTCCCACTGGGTTTCCAGCTTACAAAACTTCCACTGTATTCTAAATCTAGTTTTTTTTCATGCGTGAACGAAACTCTTTCCTCCCATCGTACTACTCTCAGGGACCCAGGTAGTATCCAGCCAGAACCGCAGGGTCACCAGTAGCTCCAGTATCCACACTATTAGCAGCGGGAGAGAAGGCTCCATCATCATGCAACCTACCTCCATGGACCTAGTGGGAAGATCAGGTGAACTACTCTGCACATATAGCTACACTCTTTTGTCGAATGGCTACGGAACTACCGCAAAACAATTAATGGAAGAGGGCAAGTTTCGTAATTCAGTCAAAAAAATTTTTCCCACCAAAAGACTGTTTGTGGAGCTAGCAAACCTCGATACTCTAAGGTTACCCTCTTACACATGGAGTGAAACTCAGAAGTGAGCAATATTGTTGTTGCTTGCATGGTTGGTTAATCCCTTTGTAAATTTTCATGCCATGAGCAATCACATTGCGGTGTTGTGTACAATCTCTATGTTGCCCTTGTTTCTCAGGGATTCTGAACTTGCTGTCAGTGGAAGGAATAACTGAGGCTAAATTAGAGGGGCTCAGTTGCTATGGGAGCAACGTCCTGGTCCTCATCCAGGCCCAGGTTGTCATGGGAACCAGAGGAGAGGGGGAGAGGGGGGAGGGAAAGAAAGGAGTGGAGAACTCATCGAGAGAGCTTCCCACCTTCAAGATTGGGAGACGAATAACTCAGAGAGCACAGTTGAGGTCAGAACATGCGTGTAGAACGGTCTGCCTGAAATTATGCCACTTATAAAAGAAAGTATTGTATAGTGATTACTCTTACTGCTTATTATCTGTACTCATTTTCGATTTTTCTGTACCCTTACCAAGTGTGTGGCCTAGTACAGAGATACCTCCCTGGTAGTTTAGTTATACCTGATAGAGCTGGTTTTGTAAAAAAGAAGAGATCACGCGGTATATACTCTGTCCAGCTCTCACGAGAAACGCTCAGGCTCACCTTACTCAAGCACTACACTTGCTTTCACAGTCTGCACGACTCAGACTCCAACAGTTTTTAATCATTATGCACTGCCTATTACTGGGTGTATATAGGACTCAGTTAATTTGATTCCTCCTTGCAGGAGGGTATCTCCATTCCAACCTCCACCCTCCCTCCACTCCTCCCTCCCACCTCCCCTCCATCCCCCCATCTTCCTCCCTGCTCGCCCTCCCAATGTTAACCCTGCGGAATCCACTGCTGGCGATTCAATGGTAATAAAACACTTCTCATTTCCATCTGCTCTACGTTGATTGAATACTTGCATAGCTCAGGGCCCACAGTGGGTCTCTGGTTCCTGGACATTGCATAAAACACACTACGGCAATTTGGTATTGCACATTAATTTTGTTTTATCGGATTTAGCAAGTTCTTTAAATTTCCACCGGTAGTAAGCCATTATAGTTGATCTACTATCTGGGTTTAAATAGACACTGGCTTTTTTTAGGTAGAGACGTGGATCAGGGAAGTTTATGAAGAGGCAAAGAGAGAGAATGAGAGAGACGGGACTCACCAAGATGGCGTAAAACAGACTGGGACGAATGAGGCTCCTGAAAACGCCGCCAAGAATACTCAAACAAGAAATGAAGCATGGAGAAACAGTCCGCGGATAAAGAGCGCTTCTCAAACACTTCTCGAGAGTGGAGCTGGAAGGGTTAAACAAGAAATCACGGGGGTTATATCCCCCAATCAAGACACAATAAAGACCCAGAAAAGGTCCTTCACAAGCCACAAAGAACATTTCTACCAGCGCACAAAATAAACTGCACCAGGAGAGTAAAGCTGAACCTAACCAGTCTCATAGACAGCCTCAGAGACAACTGACACCTAAACTAATTCAACCAGCTGCTTCCACTAGCAGCATCACTGGAGGAGAGAGAAAGAACCCGTTGAATGTGAAACGTGTGTCTAGCAGTGGCGATGTGACCAGAGAGGCAAGACATGGCCTGCGTGCCAGCACAGCTGCTCCTGGGAGGGGGGCCGGGGGGCTGGGGGGTCCGAAAATTCATTCAGGTGTTCCTGGGTCGAGAAGATTAGGTAATGCAGGGGGCAGAGGGAAAGGGGGAGTAGAGGAAGGGGGGAAGCCGAAAGAGCAAAGACCATCTCTCCCAACAGGTGATAAAATCAGACTTCCGTCAGCGAGAGGAGAGAAGGGTTTACCGACCCTGCCACCAGAGGTCAGTAGTGGTGGTAGGCCAGGGGTTAATCGTCAGGGAAACGCAGATGACAAGCCATCGCCGGGGAGCCCTAAGACCAAACCATCAGGAAAGCACCGCTCCCTCGTGGAATCCTCGCCATATGCTGTGAGCACATGCACAACCAACAATACACTATGGATGATAAGCACTCTGGCTACAGAGACCGGAATCACGGTTTTGTGTTTCACTGCATTTGCTGTTGTAGCATAGTCTATGGATATAGCTGTTTTCGATGTGCATAACTAAAGAGCCAACACATGTGTTTGGTGAAGGACTGAAGGGTCTAGGAAAGAGGGCTATGATGTGACCTGCTCATGATTCCCGTCCCATGCAGGAGCCGGTACCACGGATTGCTCGTCCAGGTTCCAAGCAACCTGCTCAGGCCAAATCTCGCTCTCCTTCCAATGTCAAGAATATCAGTGTCTCTGAAAGGTGACCAGTGGTGCATGTTATATTTTCTAGTGTTGACTCTATTGTTTTTGTCCCCCTTCAGAAATCTGCACAGAAAAGCTCAGAGCAAGGTAATGAGTTGCCCTGGGAGCTCAGTTGGTACAGCACTTGCCTAGACTGCAGAGTGTGCCAAGACTGCAGAGTGTCATGGGTTCGAATCCCACCCAGGGCAGCTCCTTCTTTTTTCCCTGGAAAAAAGAGCTGTCCTGGGTGTAGTTGACTTGTTTGTTGTGCCTTTGCATCGTCCTATATACAACACTATTGTTGTTGCTCTTGCTGAAACTCAAGTTTTCAGATGGTCACATGACTTTCACATGCTGGTCACATGATACTGCTATTGTCCAACAGGAAGTTGAGGAGGAGGTGGGGCCAGCGGTAGAGCAGCAGCTGAAGGAGTCTCATGAGAGAGAGCAGGAGATGAATGCTCACATACAGAGACTGGAATCACAACTCGAGAGGGTAAGTCAAAGTCCAGATAAAATCATCCACTTGACTCATGTAATTGTCTAACTCTGTTTCTACCTCATTCTCAACTAGCTAGTTTTGCTATGACCTAACTTCTATCAATGCTTGTATATTCCCACAGCAACAGACTCAGATTGAGTCCAATGAGAATGCCATGAAAGAGTTGAACCAGAGACTGCTGGGGATACAGCAGGCAAGTAATCATTACACTGGCTCAATGTATCATTGTTGGAACAGCCTTGTAGCCTAACCGATAAGACAAACTTAGTTATTGCGAGCAAAGTGACTTGGAATTCCTATAATCCAGTTTAAAAAGCAACTTTTTCTGTTGTAGGAGAGATCTTCAACAGCTGGCAGACAACAGAGACGACGCAGTGCAGTAAGTCGTGCAGTATTATGTTGTACACCATACATTATGCAATAACATAATTTCCCCTCAGTTATGTGCATAATGGTCAAATCTTACGTAGAACTAATGTACAGCTAAGCAGCAGTAGTAAATATGTAGAATGGTATTGCACTGCAGCATTTTGTTGATTTTCACACACAGCAACTGTTGGGGTCATCTCAAGTAAGCCCCAGTAGTGGTTCCACAGACGAGGATGGAGAGATCAAACGAGGCAGAAGTCGCTTCTGTTCTGTCATGTGATCAGCCTTCAATAATATCATGTCATCCTCAATTTTCTAAATTTTTCATCTTCCATTGAATATTGTGCACACAAATAATTATAAGGACAGTATACAAAATAAAACTTAAAACTTTTTCTGTTGTTCTAACCAATTCGCCAGTTCCTCTTCGTTTACGTCGTAATCAGCCATTGCTCTATCTAGAGCCCACCACTTGCCCCAGAAGCCAACATCCACCACACGTCTCCATCTGTCCCACCACCTCTTTCGTACATACTTGCAAGTCATGTGATAATTGTGACACACAGGGGTACCATCTCTCTCCATCATCACCCCAAAGAACCCAAAATTCTTGTATTCCAGTTCTTGAACGGAGAGTTTTGCGACTATATTCTCGAGGTACTTGGCGGTCTCTTTGTTCCTGACTGACTGGCTGCAGAGATGGAATTCGTTGCAGTGCTCCAGTAAGCGGTCCGTATAGCTATCGGCGTCGGGTTTAGTCCTCCACGTGACCAGGAAAGAGCTCCCCACGAGAGCATAAACGAGGGATTTTATCGGCTTGGTTTTGACCCCTTGGTACACGTCTTTTGTCACTTCAACGTAATCCATAGCTATGACACGTAACGGCTGGCCCCATTTATCTATCTTTCCTCCGCCTCCTCTCGTAGCAACCGCCAGAAGGCCGCCAAATCTGCCCGCCATGAGAGGAACCAAGCAGCTCACCTTTGAACCATTACACGTGTGTGGTGCGCAGTAAATGGGGAAGAGGCGCAGCTGGGTATGGCGGGAAAGTTGAGACTGCACCTGATCGTGGCTGTAGCTCAAAACCAGGGGATCGGCTACGAGGGAACTCTCCCGTGGCCTAGAATAGGGTAGAGAGACCCATGTAAATTTTCGTGTGCATTGTTTCCAACCCCGTGTATTTGTATGTGCAGGACTGACATGAAATTTATGGCAAAAAAGACGACAGATACCATGGATAGCAGTACGTTATAAAGTCATTCATATGGGCCGATAGGTGATACTATCGAAGTTAGTAAGCCGTTGCTAATTTGCATGTTGGCTTTTCCCCTTACCTCTGTATTTAGTAGTCGCAATGGAGTCGTTTTTGATTTCCTGTAGCCAAGCAGAATGCAGTGGTAATGGGCAGGAAGACATGGGAGTCTATTCCAGCGAAGAACAGACCTCTCAAGAACAGATTCAACATTGTCCTTTCTACCAAGCCCAGGTGAGAGTGTCTGTTCTTTCCCTATCGCATGAGACCCCTCTCTAAGGACACCCCTAAAAAAATGAGGACACATGTTATTTCCACAAGAATTTGCAAACTTCCGCAAATCCACTCATAATCTGTGTGAGGAAGTAGTGTTTGTCGTCAGTCTGTCCGTTTTCTTCGATCCCCACAGCTCTGAGATACCTGGAGCACACATGGTGTGTCCCTCACTGTCTGTTGCCATTAGCAACCTTGAAACTCCGCCCCTCTCTGATGATATTGAGACTGTCTTTGCTTTTGGAGGATCTTCTGTTTACTCTGTAAGTCCCCGAAATTTGGCTAAATAAATAAACAGGCACGATGCAGCATTTTGTTATAAATGATTACAGTTCTCTAAATGTATAATAATAATTATGAGTAGTTTTGTTACTTCCTCATTATTGGTTTTATCACCCGTTTTAGCATGCAACAGGCTAATATACTGGCTGTTTGTTAAGGGTAGCTATATTTAGCAACATTAATTTTACATTGCATAACCTTAGTCACTTTATCATCGACAACCATTCATGAGAACAGAACACTACTAGCTGTTGATTCATTTACACCGACAGCACCTCATTCAAAACTGCTCTTAATTTCTGCACGCCTTTAGCGTTACCCCTGCATACCCCTCTCCCCCCCTCTCTCTCTCTCTCACTCTCTAAAGGAGGTATTAGGCAGATCTCTGTGTGACAGGATCTACACGACTGAAATACTGGCAGTGTTCCCTGCAGACGTCTTCTTCCCCAAAATTGATACCACTGTATTCAGTGAGATAGAGTGAGTCCACTACCCTCTTAGTCAGCTCGGTGTGCGTGTACTGCAGTGGAACACCTCTAACTTGGTCATCAGTGTGACAGAATTTAGTGCCCATGTTAGGTGGCCTTATTTCAGGGTGGAATTTCCTGCAAGAAACTTTCAAAAGAGACATTTTGCGGGTGTCCTTAGAGAGGGGGTTTCATCTAGCTGCCGATAACATTCGCTCTGGTACTAGACTCAATACTTCAGGACAGTTTTATCTTACTATAATATATTGCAGAGATCCAAGTGTCCCTAAAGGAATTCTGGAAGAAAATGGAGTGAAGTTCAGGTTCAAGGTGTACGAGAGAACGGCTGTGTCATATAATATTCTTATTGTGGCGGAATAATGTGCTGTCGTCATGGATTGTCACGAGATGCACACACGTACGTGTATTCATATCGTACACACGTAGCATGACGTTCTGCGACTCGACCAAAAATAGTGCTGGCGTGTGCCCAGTGACGCGTGTGGGGGTCACTAATGGAGGCTGGCGACAAGCCAAGAAGGCTAAGTATTCGTACAGTAGTAGCTATGGACGGAGAGATGGGGATTGGCTACAGAGGCGGGATGCCGTGGCCCTTCATGAAGTGAGTATGGAGTTATAACCTCCGACATCCATCGCGTAGGCTATATAAGCGCCACGCCCCCGCGACTTGCATTACGCGCATGCGTAATCGACCATGGCGTTTTCCATGCCACAGAAAAGACTACGAATTCTTGCAGAGAATCACCACAGAAACGAAGACGCAAGGTACCGAATTTGTTTGTGACAAAGCATATTATGTTGCAGCTAGCAAATTTTTTGTCCAACTCACATCAGTCTTTGTACATATCCCACATTTATACTTGTTGTCATTTCACATGCATGTTTCTTACGCTACTATATAAATGTGAAAATTGTGCTTTTATTAGGTCTGCAGAATGCAGTGATATTCGGCCAAAGGACTTGGGAGTTTCTCATCAGAGAGGAGGGAAGGAAATATGCCAACAGATTCAATGTAGTCCTCACCAGCAAACCACCGTAAGTTGTATATAATATATCCTCCCGACTATATTATGGGAAAGCCTCTATGTATATACTGAACACGACACATTTTGTAGCCAGTGTAATGTGAGAGTGAGAGTAGTGGAACTATACTGCCAATCATACTTTCTCGCCACACTCTGCTCTTCATACCTGCCTTGTCTGTCTGTCTGTCTGTCTGTCTGTCACACAGTGGTGATATTCCACCAGGAGCAGACCTGGTGTGCACCTCCCTACAGGGAGCTCTGGACAGACTCCAGACTCCTCCCCTCTCTCACCACATACAACAGGTCTTTATTCTGGGTGGCAGAAGACTCTACGAGGTACTAATAGCCTAGTGTGCAGTGATTTTCGGGCTTAAAACCCTTTGGTATATCTTATGAAGTATTAGCGCCTATAGTATTGTAACCCTCATATAAATTGTTATGGAGGCTCTAGACACATAATGTGTCATGGCTTGTTAAGTGTTAATAAAAACTGGACATGTAGACACCAATGTTTTCTGGCTAAATTACAGGCAGTGTAAAGCGCCACTAGCAAGTGTGCTCCTGTCCTGTTAATGTATAACAAAAACCAGCTCACAGGTATTAGAGACAACAAGTCTATCTGTGGCAACACTTACATATACACTAAACAACAACAAGGGTAGTTTGTAGCAACGAACTATAAACGGCATGTTGGGAATGTCAGGGCTTATAAAAAGTCACCAGTGGGTCTAATAAACCGTGGACACAAACCTCCAAGTTTTTGTTTTTAGGCACTAAACTGTAAACTCCCAAGTTTTGTGGAGCCTGCTATATATATATTCAAGGATCTGATACTATTCAACACAGAATTACAGTTGCTATTGTTATGAGTGGTCAAGGGGTGTTTATCCGGAAAAATTTTTTATCTTCACCTGGGCAGGAGGCAATGCGACACGAGATGTGTGATCGACTGTATGTAACTGTGCTGGACGGAGTATTCCCTGCCGATATTTATCACCCTCACATTGACCACACCCTCTTCACATCTATTACGTGAGTGGCATTGATCAGTTCGTATACCACATGTAAGTCGTATTTACAGTGAAACCTCTGATAATAGTAAAGGGTGTACTCCAGGGGACAGCTTCACTAAATCTGCAACTTTGAAGCACGTGGATCACCCTCTTAACACTTAACCAGCCACGGACACATGTGTCGGCAGCCTCCATAAGTCCATAAGAATTTATATGGCGGGTTATAATACTAGGCGCCAATACTTTATACATCATTTTCTGCTTTCTTAAGCAGATATATACCCATGGCGTCCAAAGGGTTTTAACAGTGTTGCTATGTTCTCTCTCCACAGTTGTGATGATGTTCCTCAAGGGCAGTTTACAGAGAACGGCATCACGTACAGATTCACTGTGTATCAGAGATTATAGAACTTATTTATTTTATGACCATATTCAGTGATATTAAGTCAGCATTCCTTATAGTCCATGTGTCCACATCATAATTAATGTACACGTGTGTGTGTAAATCAGGAACCATGGAGGGTATAGTAGAGATGGCAGATGAATCAGGGGGTGCTTTTATACATATCAGAGTGTGGCTATACATGTTCTTAGAGGTATGCATGCTGTCGAGATAAATAATATCCATGAACAAACAATTTCCCCCCAGCATCATTGTGCTGTTCTTCTTGTGCATGAATTTGCAGATGATCGCATGAAGACATCGATGTCTCATTGTGCTTGTCTCTTTCCACCTCTAGTGTAGCACGATAAAGCCCTCCGTCTTTCTGTTCGGCAAAGTTAGTCTCTTTGTTTTCTGTCACGGTTTCGTTAGGTTTTGAGGGTTCCACATCTTCTGTCGTTGTCAATAGCTCACATTTGCTCTCATCAGTGGCACACTCATCATCATCAATAATGCAAGAATCAGTGCTACAACGGGAGAGCTGGATCATGCCTGAATCCATACTTTCACCGGATGCAGATTCCAATCCACAGCTGATGAGTTCGACTCGATCAGACGACCTCTTATACCTTGAAAAATGGAAAACGAATCTCTGTAATAAAAAATTTTGTGGGTGGTACGATTATCAATTCACAATAGTATGATTATAGTAATTTTCCTCCCCTTAATTGAATTGTTACAGTTGCAAGTAAGGGTATATGTATATACACCCACAACTACATAACTGTGAATTAGGCTATCCACACATAGATACTTGCAAGTCATGCATCACATGACATGAATACAATTACATTACAATGTTTAGCTACAGTGACATTGATAATGTATATACACCTTGTAAATGCTGTTCCACCAGAGTAAAGCCATTTCTTTTTGCGAGCTGCTACTAAAAGGATTGCTGTAAGGATAACTGTCACCATAAGAGTGACTATAGTAGCTGCTACACCAATGGCAGCAGCAGTAGTTTGTTTAATCGGGTTACCCTGCTCCTTAACGTTACCATGTTGTAATGGGATTCTGGCTTCAAGCGACGGAACTATAGTTACCTCCAGTGACGATAACGAGCAAACGCTAGGAGTGAGTCCGCACACGGAATTATTCACAGTTTGGAACACGAATCGCAAGGGAGGATGTTGAGTCTGAATGTCCATCGCGACTCGCTCCAGACCGGATATGGAGAGAAGGGCAACTTTAGAGTCAACAGCTGCCAAAACGAGATCCTGATTAACCATATACAACAGTGGGCATCCTTCCCTAGCACAGATACTACCTGTATTGGGAAAAAGGGACTCGCTCCAAATTTGTATTGTCCTCTTGGTTTTAGTTGTAGTTAAAGAGAGCTGAAGCCTGTGAAGTCCACCAATAGTGGAGTACACAAGGTAGAAAGTGTTGCTACTGGTGGATTGAGAGACGACCCCATCGTAAATGCTTTGATTGACAGTCACATTCGTGTAGCTTTCAGAAACCAAGTCTATGACAATGATGTTGAATTCCGTGAATATCGCCGCTACCGAACCATCCTCTGAGAATCTAATGGGGCAGATTTCGTAGGGGGACGTTGTTAGTAGGTGTGTGCTACTAGTCACAGAGTCCAAGATATGGATAACTGAGACCAGCTCTGTTTCAGAGGTCGAACACTCCAGGAGCAGTCTATCGCCAGAGTTTCCAGTCGCTGATATTCTGACTATATTAGTGCACTCTGAGGGTTTGGTTAGAATGTCGATGTAGCCCGTGAGAAAACCGTTTAACTCTATGTAGTCCTGGGTTTCATGTACATACAGCATCATGACAAGGTCAATGGCCATAACCCCTACATAGGTCCCAGCCTGCTCCAAGCTACCAAACCCACTCAGTGTACTGAATATCCAAATATTGTCTCCACTTCTCCCAGGAAACCGCTCCAATTGAGCAAGGAAATAGTTTCCGTCATTTTCGATATCCTTGCAATCCAGGTAGAGCAAACTGGGACTGAGAATTGATTCGTATATGCTCAGAGGTTCACAGTTTGGCGTGGAGACAACCTGGGTATACACAAACGGTTTTTCTGGGAGAAAAGTAAAGAAGGTCACTATCTCAGTCGAGGGTACGATAAACTGGTTGTCGTGGATTACGTAGTTGTAGCTGGGGTGGCAGGAGGGACAAGGAGGCCTCAAGTTGATGTCAAGGTTGGCTGAAAATACAGGGAAAACCTTCCAGTCTGTCATACAGAACAGCTCCACACTCTCATTCACTGAGAGTATATTCACTCGTCCTCCTGCTGGTCCTTGGGAGTAACCTGTAGAGTGGCATAATTATTTAGAGCTAGACTATAGTGATCAAGGAGCTTACAACATGTAATCAGTGTGAATGTGCAGATGATGAGGAAGACTGCCGTCACTGCCATCGCCGCGCTGGGTGTTTTGATAGGGTCAGCGCTCGAGCGAGCGGAGCAAATTCCTCACAGACCCCGCCCCCACACTACCATTTTTGTCCAAATTTTGTAGGTATATATACGCAAGCGTCATCGAATACCGTTACAAAAGCCTAGCGTCAATTAGTGCCAGTTCAGTATTATTAGCCACTACCATTGCTAGATTCCTAGCTCAGTAGTCTGTCATGATGTCCAAGCGAAGATCGATCGCGAGCAGCTCGTGCTCGTACAGCAGCAGCGGGAGCAACGAGGACTCCATAGGGAACGACCTCAGCTCGACGACCTCCCCGACTCCAGAGACGGTCCGCGCTACTCTGGATATGTACATCTCCGCCGCCAGAGTCGGACGAGATGCGTTCGCAAAGGGAGACCTGCAAACGGCCGCCCGTCAGTTCGACCAGGCACTCGCCCTAGAGCTCCAGACGGAGCTGGACTGCATCTACGACCCGTCCATTGGAATGGTGAGCGGTCTGGTGCGGCAGGAAGTGTCCGAGAGGATGACGCAGACGAGCCCGCGGCACTCGCCCGGCAGCGTAAGCTGCAACAAGATCATGCGCTCACTCATGCAGATCTACAAGGACTCAGAGGCGACGGTGCGACTTCGGCCCGCGGATCCCAAGCTCTACCTGCGGATGGGCGCCGCTCTCTGCTGCGCCAACGAGTGGGAGAAAGCCAAGAAGATCTACACGGACGGGCTGAACGTGTGCAAAGACAGAAAGGAGCTGAAACTCGCCCTCCGTCGCCTCACAAAGATGGAGCAGATCACGTCGGCGAAAGAGATACCCAGGGAGCCTTACGACGCGTCCACTCTGACAGACAAGAAGAACAAGAGTAGAACGCTCCCGTCTCTGTCGGCAGCTCTCAGATCCAAGAGAAAGTCGGACACCATAGAGGCAATGGACCTCTCCTCGTCTCTAGACAGCACCATCGACAACAGATCACGAGCTCGGATTTCAAAGTCCCCAGGAGCCGAATCACCACGGCATCATGCCAGACCGATCCGGGCAAGAAGGGTGAGCAGTTTTGGCAAGATCTCCCGGCAGAAGAAGGCCCCCGAGATCGATCACAGGGAGAGAGAATCGTGGTCAATGGTTTTTCAGGCAGACTTTTGCAAGGACCAAGTCCAGTTGAGGCCCTCGGCTATTTCCCAGATGAGGAGACTGTCAGTGGAGTTGCTGGATCAGGACATGGAGGGTGGTGATAGGAGCTCGAGATCTCAGAGAGACCTAAATATGAAAGGAACGACTTCTTTCGCGGTCAAAAACTTTCAGAGCATGAAAATCGAGAGTGACGACAGTGAATTAGAAGATGACTACTAGCAACAAATTTGTGTATGTTATGTGAGTTTGTGCAGTGCGTTTGTGTCTGCGTTGGTTTGTGTATCAAAACATAAATTTTGTGTCTATCATTATGCACCTCTTCTACATTTCACAAGATATCCCATTATTATATATATCTACCATGTTTCAATCATGAGATTCCTACCATTTAATGGAATTTGGCCCTAGCTGGACCTCCCACATAATTTGACAGAAACAATGATGACACGTATGCACTATTGGTCTACAGGATGGGGAAATTTAAAAGTCTCCTAAAGTAATCACTCCCCACATATCCAGTGGAATACTAATTAGTCCAAGAAAGCAGATGTTTCAGAATGGTATATACTTCACAGTTTAGAGGTATATAAAGGAGCGCAAAGCATGAAAATAACCTCTTCCCTTCCCCAGTTTCTAAAAAACAGGCAATTAGAGTGTTTGTTTAGATTTAGCCACACAAGGGAGCTTTCCACTGCCCCCAAGTGAAGCACTTGTATAGTATCCAGAGAGTGGGAGGAAGAGGTGAGGGACATCACTCCTCTGTATACATATATACTTCGCACTTCACACTCACTTACAGGTATTTCTGTTTGGCAGCTAAACAAAACCTCAGTGGCAGACTCCAGGAAATTGACCTCCAGGTGTGCCGCAACTGAAACCATTTTATGCAGCAGGGATGACAGCTGAGAAACTACAGGTCATGAAGCGTCACTACGATGATTATGTTGGTTGTATACGAGGCCAGATTAAGCCATCAGCTCAGCAAAAGGTTAATGACCCTGCTTGCAGACAACTATGCAAGGCTACCCCTGCATCACGATCAGAGATAAACAGAAGCTTTACACATCGTACAGCCAGCGGCCTAAGGTCACAATATATGAGTAACTGCATTGGGTATGTATGCAATGACATAATATAGCAGAAAATTTGAGTCGATGGCTACGTATGTGTGACAATTTCACTGATAAATCTTTCGCGGATTGCCCATACCAAACAGCACAAATTGATGTCTGCTTGCAAAATTCAACGTAAAATCTGTCTCAGATCCTGTTAACCGTGAAATTGGCATTAGAGAACATGATACAGAGAGGTAATCAAAGTGATTAGTAAACCTGTGAGATAACAAATAAAATAATACTACAAAAGCCCACAAAGATCTTTCTACTAATATGCATCCAATACAGTGAACAAGTTAAGTTAATAAGTGGGAAATGAACAGCTGTTGTACAATCTGATAGAGCACATGCTGACCTTTATCTTATTGTCCAGACACACAGGACGCAGTGGTAGTATATAGCATAGTCCCTACTATAGACCTATTACCACTACACTCCCACTGGCACTTAGAGACAAGCAGTCTGAGGTATGCAGACAACTGGTGCATCAAGCAGGTATGCATGGACACCCAAATATTATATGAGTCTTTACTCAGGAAATAATAGATGTAACGAGAAACGGAAGAAAACAGCTCCCAGTTTTTGAACGTGAACATCAATAATGATAACACACATATCTAACTACGTATGGACTACTCCTTATGATGTATGTACATACGTTATACATAAATGGTTGTTACGGCATAATATGTACGTTGTGCAATAGAGAATTAGGTATCCTAATATCAGGGGTGCCCTTGGCTCATTAGATAGTTCCACTGTGATGTCATGAATGTACACATCCCTTAGGTAGAGAGGCATATTCTGGATGGTGTCGGCCAAAGCTGCAATTCCACTACTTCAGGCCAAGTTCCAATGTAGGTATATACAAGTCCTAACATGGTCTAGAATCACATCATCAAGTGTGGGGCAGAGTCTGACAAAACGGCAAATGACCATGTACTGTGGTTCTTAGTGAGCCAATAAGAATATATAATTGGTTTCATTACCAGAGATTACCACCCAACAAAGTTCAGCAGCTGTGCAAGCTTGCAAACACTAATTATTGCTACATGACTGCACCTTGTCCTAGTACACTACTTGGTACACTACTCACAGTCCAGTACATAATCGTCCGCTAAAACGGTTATGCACGGAACACAGTCGGGCACTACACTGCCTTTTCCTTTGTATACGCATTATAAACTTAATTGTACCTTCATACGTACAACGATTCTGCAACATTTACTAGGAACCAGCTCGGAAGCGCCGCAACAAAACACATTTTGCCACTACGTACATGGGAAATGTTTTACAAGTCGTAGGAAAGTTGTTACTAACAATTGACTTTCTGATGATGTACATTGTGACGTATACAGACAAGCACTCGGCCTGGGATTAAAGCGTGTTTATGCACAATGCAGCTACCCGTGTGTTCTCCGGGACGTGTGACTAGAAGCGAAGCAAGGGGTACAAAGTACGTAGCTACACAGATGCAATATCACCTGCATGCCGCAATATCACCTGCATGTGTCGTTATAATATAGAAGTAAGTGAAATAAACATAACTACATTGTAGCTAGGAGACAAGTTGGTTTGGCTGTCTGAGCCAATATCACACAGCGTAGTTATCAACTGGTGCCATGGACACAGCTAATGACATGAGCGAGAGCCCTGTGACAGCTAAAATGATATAGATATGATTATCTTCAGCTCACTAATGCAACTATCAGCACATAGACCATGACACTGCCTAGTAACAATGCATGCTACGTAATTGCGTGGAATGCTCATAAAAATTGCAGGTGCAGAACAGCATCTAATACAGTTTCTACGGAGAACTCTCTCAAGTTAGCTTCCTCCCCTATGAGGTAGTGGAATATATATCAGGCAAGACCCAGGGTTTTTCCCTTTACACCAAAGTTCCTTATTAGCAGAAACATTCCAGCTACTTTACTATTAACGGTTACATCATAGTGAATGTATGGAATACCCCCCACCCAACAGTCCATGCCACACATTGTAGTGTGCACTCTGGAAACCACAAAAAAACTGCAATGACAGTGAATTTTACATTTTACCTGAGAAGGAGCTACAATCACCCTAGATTTGCACAAATTTTTTTCCAAAAGTTGACTCCATTTGGAGCGTTGGTAAACACCAAGTAGCTTTTGTACGTATGTGCACACACACAATCAATTCCACCTTGTCTTTTGTGGGAATTGCTTGTGGGCAACACAGCTTCACATACTAGAAACCCCAGGAGCTGACACCATCTCATTGTTATGCAAACTCACCGTTTTGTATTCGAAACACCCCCAACATCATGCTTGAGTGTATCAACAGTTCACGTGGTGCTGCTGGTGGAAACACCTTCTCGCGTGAACTCAATATTGTTGATATCAAACAAAGGAGTGATTTCTCTAGTACATACGCCACACTGTGGGTAAAGTAGGTGACCATTGTGGTCTACGCACACGGGTGATCTCTTTCCTATTATAATACACACATGCATGTGTAACAGGGAAGGCCCAATTCCTGAGGCTAAAGACACATACAAACACTATAACTAAGGCTGCACTGCTGTTGGCCTTCTAGGATAACAGAAGGCGTTGGCATAGCACCACCACTTCCGACAGGGAATTTTCTGTGTCAAAGACACATGTATTTACTGTCATTCCTACTCATTACTTGCTCATGCAAGGAATGCCCCCTGTGACCAACTAAGACCTTTACATGCATATACTTCAACAGTATGCAGTCAAACCCTCGGTTGAACGAGAGCTCGGTATATTTGAGGTATTTCTTCAGTAAAAGCTCTTCTATATTTGAAGTAACATTTCAGTCACATGTAAGAGCTCTTCAATATTAGTCGCTATGTATGCTTCCTTGTATGTAAGAGCTCTTCTGTATGTACTTTAGCACATTATGAAAACTACACACTGAGCAGGAAATTCCCCAGGGAATAAGGAATTTCCTGCTGAAGGCACATTAAAAACCTACACATCTTGGTATGTACAGTAGTCAATACCACAAGCATGTTAGGAGTCTTTCATACAAACACAAGTATATACCATCACAGACTACAGGAGTGGCTGGCATGGCATATAAAACACCTGCACCAATTGGCTGGAAATGCATCCCATGTCCATACTGCAAGATATGTACCACGTGCCATGTCCATACTGCAAGATATGTACCACGTGCCATGTCCATACTGCAAGATATGTACCACGTGCCATGTCCATACCACAAGATACGTACCACGTCCCATGTCCATACCACAAGATATGTACCACGTGCCATGTCCATACTGCAAGATATGTACCACGTGCCATGTCCATACTGCAAGATATGTACCACGTGCCATGTCCATACTGCAAGATATGTACCACGTGCCATGTCCATACCACAAGATACGTACCACGTCCCATGTCCATACTGCAAGATATGTACCACGTGCCATGTCCATACCACAAGATACGTACCACGTGCCATGTCCATACTGCAAGATACGTACCACGTCCCATGTCCATACTGTAAGATACGTACCACGTGCCATGTCCATACCACAAGATACGTACCACGTCCCATGTCCATACTGCAAGATACGTACCACGTGCCATGTCCATACCACAAGATATGTACCACGTGCCATGTCCATACCGCAAGATACGTACCACGTGCCATGTCCATACCACAAGATACGTCCCACGTGCCATGTCCATACCGCAAGATACGTACCACGTGCCATGTCCATACCACAAGATACGTCCCACGTGCCATGTCCATACCACATGCTCCATATGTACCACGTGCATAATGTCTAATTGGCTTGTCACAGAGTTTGGGGTCTGCCTTTGCTTTGTGCTGTATTGCAGACTTTGAGCCCTGCCTGGGGAGCTGCCCTGGTAGCTCAGTGGTAGAGGACTCTGTCTAGAGAGCAGAGTGTCGTGGGTTCCAGTCCAACCCAGGGCACCTCTTTTGTCCCGGGTGTTTCCGATTTTCATTCATATGCACTTGCCTTGATTAGTGTTCATGAACTTATTTAGTCTGGACCTGGCATACGTAGAATTGCGATCGAGACGTGTGGCTGTGTCTGACATGAGATCAAATTCTATATGCACTAAATAGATCACCTGAGTCCGACTTTGCTGTTTACCTGGCCGAACTTTTAAACTTATTATTCTCAATCCCCGCTGCTGTTATACTATAACGATCCTGTTTTGAGTAAACAGAGTACTTACGCTTTTGATTCGCAACATCACTGGTACAGTATAAGGTTTAGTCGAAGCTGTCACAGGGAAATTGTGTTGTGTTGCTGGCAGAATGTTCGGTGAATGTTGCAGAAACCTTCCACGCAGATGTTGGTGCTGCACTCGCCATTGTTGACAGTTTAGAGTAATTGGGAAGTTGTACAAATATCTCACTCCCTCCCTAAAGATCCCCTAGGAAAGAACAGCACTAGCACACATACAATTATGCCCTATACACGATCGGCAAGAACATAATATGGACAATGCATGCGCAGCACAGCAGACATGTAGGACTTAGCGTCTCACTTACGATGATGATTTCGTTCAAACCTGAAGTAATTTCCGGTCGTAAGAAACCCACTTTGACATGGTGCTTGCTGTAAACACATCAGCAGCAAAACATAATTTGTTTATTGAGACCTGTACCACGTGAGATATGGAACTTCCCGTGTACCCAATATACAGACTAAAGCAACAACTACCAAATTTGTTCAGAAAGGGATTTATTGGTCTTCCGTTACATACGACACGGCAGTAAAATAAAAACCTAACACATTAGCACTGGCATAGAATTCATTTGAAGTAGCATAGAATAATATACATGCTCCTTTTACCAGTAAAACTATACGTATTGCTTGCCTTAAGAGAATGCATGGACTGCAAAATGGGATCCATATATTCTGTGGGTTTGAAAGTCAACTACTTGTCTACCATAGGTACCTGGCTGGGTCTTTGATTACATTCCTGCGACATGTCTCATGCTAGGAGATGCACCATTGG
Source organism: Geodia barretti (assembly GCA_030341885.1). Lineage (NCBI taxonomy): Eukaryota > Metazoa > Porifera > Demospongiae > Tetractinellida > Geodiidae > Geodia > Geodia barretti. The sequence goes on from CASHTH010003722.1 coordinate 19,511, forward strand.
CCAAACAATGTCCCCACACCAGCCAGTCATGCAGGTACACGGTGATGTCATTGATTGGTTAATTTGTGGTTCTAAATATACTCAGGAGACTAACAAGCAGTTGTCCTGCCAGATTTGGAGTTACATATATGGCACACAAGGCGACTGGTTGGCTGCAATCAATGCTGCATCAGTAGAATTCTCACAAACGGGGGGTTCATTTGTTATTCAATATTACGTGGGCCAATAACAGAAAGTGAAAGGTGAAACTGCAGACAACTGTTATCCATCTTACGTTGGGACAAGCTACAGAACTTTTAGTCCACGAAGGTTTTCTTATGCAAGATGTCTGTATCTAGGAGCGTGCTAAGTAAGCAGGCCAAGGCTCAGTTACGGAGGAAGTCTCAATACCTTACAGCAAAAGGTAAATGCATGACATGCAAGGACGTGCTGCATCTCAATAGTGATCAAAACTCCTCACAGCCTTGCAGTGTACACAAAGGAGAGAAATAGTCCACAGAGAAAATATTCATGGCGGGCTCTAAATAAAGTTTCCCACTACATTGAGAGCAGGGTATCATGGGTTTGGGTAAAGAGCGTGCCTTGCAACGCAGTGTTTACTGCACATTGTGCTTTGCTTGTATACCTCTCTTACTCACGTCACCACTATGCACACATACATATAGTATCTACTGGGCAGTAGGAGTGAGGTGATGGCAGAGTAGGTGGCCTAATCTTCCACATCCCCCTTCCTTCCCTCCCAGCACACGACATGGTACACTGGATATGAAACAAGGCCAATTGAACAAGCTATTCAACTAATGGCCTATTACTCTACCGTCAACTACTTCAGTGATTCGCGCTGGCCAGCTGAGCTGCCTCAGTAGCTCAGTTGGTAGAGCCCTCTCTAGAACACAGAGTGCTCTGTATGAGTGGTTCAGCCCAGCCAGCTGAGCTGCCTCAGTAGCTCAGTTGGTAGAGCCCTCTCTAGAACACAGAGTGCTCTTCCTTGCTCTGTATGAGTGATTCAGCCCAGCATGCTGAGCTGCCTCAGTAGCTCAGTTGGTAGAGCCCTCTCTAGAACACAGAGTGCTCTGCCTTGCTCTGTAGCTAGCCGCCAGTACTTAAAGTGAGCACATAATACATACACAGGTGACCATAATCTTGTATTGCCAGTGGTTGTTTGCCAATAAAAGAGTGTATGTGTAAGGTCAAGGTACGATATTGGGGAGTTCGTAATACATTAGAGCATTGTAGATGCTCTCTATACGTGGGATGGCAAAATCTCATGTAACCCGCATGCAAAAAGCCTAGAACTCGGCGAAAACGCTTCGTAAAGCATCACCAGAGATAATTCAAGGGCCCATATATCTACCTATATTGTATATACGTACAAATGCCCAAAGTACATGCCTGTATTTTTCTAGGCAAAAAATCACGAATTATGTCATCGCGGTAAGAGGTGGTGTGCAATATATACTAGTACAAGATTGCAGAGCAATTTCTAAAGTTGGAGGAAAAAATTTCGAACACAAATAAAAAAGAAGCACGCTATTCAATTCACGTGCAGTTGGATGATAAACCCAATGTACATTTATAGAAAACAATTGCGCCATTCGTACTATTAGAGTAGCTCAGGCTGCTTGCCAAATAAAACAGGGGGTTAGCATCACGGTGTATATATATCACAGTCTAACAATCTGGTCGGTGCCGGGATAGGGAGGAAGGTCAAGTTTGTACTGTGAGGCCAGTTCTCTGGGGACCATTCTGAGACCAAGGTAGTGATGGCGACCGGTGAAGAGTTGGGAGCAGGTCTTTGGGGCTGTGAGGGATACCAGAGTGTCTGGTTTCAGTCCCGTTCCGTTTGGGTCTCCGTTCTCAACATCCCAGCCTATGGGGAATATCAGTAAATGTAATTTTTTCACGGGCACTTAGTAAATTTAACGCAGTTTACAAAGAGATTTCACATGGGACTGCGCACTTACACCACACACATGATTGTATTCAAGCAAGCGAGTGAAGGGATGCATGCTTTCATGGCCATGCACACAAGAAAAAGTTTCAAAATACACTGGAAACAGCACAAAAATACACTGGAAACAGCACAAAAAACACACGCTAATGACTGCACATCCGAAACACGCACACTGACACACTCAAAACACACAAGACACAACAACAGGCAAACTGAATAAGTGTGAAATTATCACAATTTCCTTGGCCAACATAACTTTGCAGAATCCCACCCTACTGCAATGTGTATGTGTACGTATGATGGCACATGCCATACATGAGGTACTGCACATCCACATTGCACACATCTTCGTTGTGCATATATACTCCATAGGATCTACACGAGTTTGTATTGTATTGCATAATATTATATATAGTTATTGCTTCTACGTACGTACGTATGTAGTCACATTGTACGGAATGTGGGAGTACATAAGTGTGAAATGTTACTAAAAATAAAACCAAAACAATAGTGCCCAGTGGAAGAAAGCAACTAAGTTGCCGTTTTCTAAATTTTATAGCTGCTGCATTCCTTTTAAGCCCTGGTGTATATACAAATATGTCACTGGGGTCCGCAATATTACGCAATGTTGCGTATATATTTCAACAGTGTGCAGTGTCACAAATGACATTATACACGGAACAAAATGACATATAACAGCAATCAGACAATACTGTACGTATATTGGGAAAGAGGGAACAAAAAAACGCAAAAAGGGGTAACTTTTACTTGTGATCATGTGCCAAAACATAAACGGTTCCCTTGCTCACAAAATGTGTCCCGTTATGTAATTTGGGATGTGTCTCCAATCTTTCTCCCACACCCAACAACGCCAACCTGTGCATGCACGAATCTTCCTGCAATAGCTATGCAAGCAAGTATACAATTTTGTGCATTCCCCTGTGCTATAGCAATCAAAATTCTTCCGTAAAAGGTACAATAATAGATGTGACACATTGGAAGAGGAATTTAAACCATTCATCATTATGGCTGGATTTCAACCACACAGATACGTCGGTCGTTTATTCACGGTTTGAAACTCACTAATGATATTTAGCCACATATTACTTCATGCCATCATTGTGTTTAAACATTGTGTATTTTGACTAACTGAAGTCTAAAGACTAAAGTCATCACTCTTGTAAACATAGAGTGTAAATACCACTTTTAACCACAAAACACAAACGAAATGTAAGTAGAACTGGGAAGATACGTACATACATAGAGTGAGTATTGTCACTATTAGGTGGTAACTTTAAGTTTAGAGACATTCCAATGGGAAAAACCAGGTATTGTATTTGAGAAGAGACACTGTCATGCTGACTGCAAGTACGTACGTACGTAAATGGCAAGAGATCTCTTTTCCTAGTTTTGGTGTTTTTTTAGACGTCTTCTGAACAGATCATGTGTTTGCCAAGTGGATGTTTACAGCCATTGATTGCCATTCGTTTGACGATAAGTATAGGAATGATGAGATCATTCCACATACCTCACTGGGTCATTAGGAGCTAATTGTAGGGACGTTTTCGTGTGTAAGTAAACAAATAACATGTGGCAAAATTCCCTAAACTTCTGAGCACAAGGACACATGTAATATTATATTGAGCTACGATATACGTACATATGTACGTCATACCACGTCCTGACCTTTGACTCCAAACCACGTGGAAGTCTGGAAGATGGCCAAGTCTCAGCCAGGCGACGTGCCTACGAACAACATCTACGTATGTGTATATTAAACTTATGTATGGTAGTACTTAATGTATACGTATGTAGGTGCTACATGTGCATGGCAGCTTTATGACTTGCGTTCCCTCTGTAATGCTGTATATAGGACTGGCTATTTGTCACCAGACAGTGATTCAAGATTGCTGTCTCTGAACAATGGACATATAAGGATTGGGGGGATATAGGGAGTGAAGATAAGAAATAGGCAGTTATGGGGTTTACTTACACGTTTGTTGCAGTGCCCAGCATGAGGCGTAAGGGCGAATGCTGTCCTGTCTTGGCACTGCAACATTATATATATATACATACGAGGACATGATTCTGACTCATTTAACCCTTTGTACACAGCACCGGTGAGCAGAAAGCTATACATTGTTACACCACATCTTGTAAACTGGCAAGTCCCTCCCATCCGATTGTGAACTCGCTGCATTAATAGTACACATAAAGCAAGAGGTAACATCTGGTGAGAATTATGGTGTATGAAGCATATGCCTGCATGATGCACTGTTGCCAAGTCGTGAGTGAGTTCTCAGTGATTATGAGTTTATGTCCAGGCGGGAGCCACTCGGCTTTTCTTTGTACGTTTCTCAATTTTTTGGCACTTGGCCCTTCCATACATGGAACTGTTGACAGGTTGTATATAGTATGTACTAAACTGAAGGAGCCACACTATGCAATACTAGACCGAATGCAACTCATCTTTTGGAGAGTGGCCGTGACCATTTCAAGTTTAAGTGTTGTGTTTTTATGTCCAGTGGCAATCACATACAAACCACGTAATTCAGACAACCATTGAGGTAGGCTTGCTTCTCTTGTCAATTGAGTGGTGTACTGTTGAAACACTAACACTAAGCATAGGCATATTGCACTTATATTACAAGAGACAAGCTGTCTAACTTGATTAGTACCCACTCTAATTGGCATGCACTTGTTGCATGTGTTGCATGTGGAAACCACACTACAGGCACTTATTAAACTCACCTGACAGTGCTACACAAGACTTGATCTCTATAATAAAAAAAAATCCACTGGACTCCAAATTGTGCTTTTACATAGTGGAGACATGCATATTATACAAGTTTATACTATATAGCATGCTCCATGCCCATATAAGTTCACCAAGCATACAACTTCATGACAAGGGATTAACCTTTTAACGAGGTCATACTTGGCGTTGCCAGGCACCGGTGGTGGGTCCCCACGGAATGATGGCAACCAGGGGGAAAAGATGTCCTTTGGCAGAACAAGGAGGCTAACCTAATTAGGAGATCGCTCCTGGCATTAAAGCTGGGATTTACCACACTAAATAACCTGATTATAGAGTTAGATCATTTTGAGTCAATCTTCTTGTCAAATTATATTATGACACTGTGACATAAAATGATGCAACAGGACTATAATTATAGCATACACATTCTTGCAGACAATTAGAATTCCACAAGCATTTTATGTGATAACATTCCTCTAATAGGCCCACCAAAATGGCTCAAAGTAAGATGAACATAAACTGGCACAATTTTGTAAAAAGGAACTGGATTAGATGTTCTTTAATGTGGATATGATAATGAGTCTTCAGTATATGGATAATGATGGGTCTTTAATGTACACGTATGTCCTTGCAACAAAGTTGCCTCAGTTTGACCTGTAGACACTGTCCATTGAAAAGCATGAGATGTTGGCCTTGCCGCCACACTATTTGAGGCGTGTGATCTTGAATGGTGGGATAAACAGCACCTGCCAAGCTACAGTAGTAGCACACAGACACATTTCTGCCATGCTCACCCCTAGCAGTCTGTCAGTAAACAAGGCCACCTGCGGGAGCTAGAATGAGGTGAGTGAGGTGATTGGAAGGTATAAGAGGGGTTTGATGTTAATATTCTACACCATACAAGGTCGACGTGGTATCCTATAGCATTCAACATTTAACGTTGACGTGGGTCAAATCTTGTAGTATATACAACAACTTGAATGGGTTACTTACTAGATTTTGCATTTTTTGCAGGAACATGAGCAAACGAAATGACAAACCAACAACACATATTACTTTCACTTCACTTAGAGGGTGGAATAGTTGCATTATCTTGGCCCTATCTTTTTTCTGTTTTGTTGTCCCTTCATCCTTCCCCCAAAAGTTTTTGCAGGCAACTGAAATGACAAACCAACCACACCTACTACTTTGTCTGTGGTTGGAGGGTGGAATAGTAACACCATCTCTCCCTACCTCACTACTGTTTCTCTGCCCCTTGACCCCCCTTACTCCTCCCTCCATGCTAATACTGGCGGTTAGTAGTGTGTATACACACCAATAGAACAGATAATCACATACTGCTGCCCACACTTTACCATTGACCACCCACTCAACAGACTTCCTTCAACATACTTATGTACTAGGTATGTACACGGACCCTTCCTCCATAAACAGGATGCACTGGCTACACATCAAACACAGACAGAAGCTCTCACACCAGACTGTGGTACATTAGAACATCACTTATATACACCCCAATACATCCTTCTCAGAATCATGTAGATACGTATCACTCTACTATAGTGTCGGGACACTACAGTGGATAAGTTCCGTTCTTCGACGGAAGGGAACAGTGTGTGTTAGAGCAGCATAATGTATAATGCCTACAGAGTTTGTGTGTCTGGAGAGTGGCAGGAAGAAAACAGCAGAGTCGAGGGGTTGAACAGACAAGGTCTGGTGTACACACGCAGGCAAACAAAACGACCACAGTTATGGTACAAAAGACAAACTCTGAAAACACTACCAATCGACCACACAGTGATGGCTCGAAACGCAAGATCACTCAAAACAAATGCTAAAAACAGTAGCTATAAACATCGTACTAGGATTGTATAGAAATGGGGGTTATGTGAGGCTAGAGAGTAGCGCAAGAGGCAGGTATATACATACGGTGCTTTTCTCGGCTTTTCTGAACTTTCTCATAATTATAACTGTCGCACCTAGCTATTCGTAAAGAGAACATTCTGTTAAATGGTGTGGAACATGAGGGTACAAACACATTATGGTTGCTACTTGATACGTTCTGGAATCTCATTTAATGTCCAGTTGTGTCTGAGAGGTCTCAGTAACATCCTGTGTCATTTCCTGACAGTCTTGAGGTGGGCATACCCTGATGCTAACACATTCAGGGGGTGACATATTATGACACCCATCTACCTTAGAAGTAACATGTGTGTGGAATAGCTTCACAATTCTTCATCCTTGCACACAGGATGACTATCCTACATAACATTGTAGGTGGAATTTCCTAAGTTTAACCTCTCACCATTCTCCTCCTCCTCCTATCTTCCTTCCTCCTTTCCCTCTCACTTGCCCATAATGAGCAACTCTGAGCAAATCAGTGGCAAATACCTTTTTTGATTATATGTAGTTAATTCTGCAAAGCCTAGTCCATTGAATAATGGTTGACAAGTATACAGGGAAGTATATGTATGTAGTATGTAACTCAAGGTCATATATATACACATACGTGATTTCCATGAGTGTGCATGATGTAAGGGGAAAACATAGTTTGGTGTATCCTACTTTAGTTATTGTAGTTACAACTACCAGACCACACCTTTACACTAATAGAAAGGGTAATACCCTTTCTATTAGTGTAAAGGTGTGGTCTGGTAGTTGGGTGTATCCTATAGTTACAACTACCAGACCACACCTTTACACTAATAGAAAGGGTATTACTATCTATTGTAGTGACCCTGTTGTTGTCTGGCCAACAAAGGCCATGTGTGCATACACTTGCCCCAAGATCAGGTACTAACACCAATATCGTATCCTTATTGTGTGTCAGTTTAGGCCACGGGAGTGGTGAACAATGGTATATAGGGATCTCACACCACAGACAATTGTTACTATAGTATGAACAAAACTCCCTATCATAGCCCAATACATCTATGATGCTAGGTACCATGCCCATCCCTATATTACACTAAGTACTACCGTACTTAGTGTAATATAATAATATACTGTATAGGCAATTGACTCATAATTAATGGAGAGTGACAGCAACATAGGGGTTGAATACACCACTTGTTGTGGACTGTCACAAATATAACAAATTCGTTGATATTTAGTTGCCGGTAGGTTGACTAACTAGGAGTGTTCGCTTCCACACACGATAAATTCAAAAAGCTCAGCTCTTGCACAAAATGCACGGAAGATATTAGTGTGACTCACCAGAAGGCACGTCGACTGAGGCAATAGGAGTGGAGCACTGGACCAGAGTGCCCAGAACCGTGTCAAATGTACTGAAGATATTAGTGTGACTCACCAGAAGGCACGTCGACGGAGGCAATAGGAGTGGAGCACTGGACCAGAGTGGCCAGAACCGTGTCAAATGGCGACCGAACTGCTCCCTTGAAACTGAATCCGAAAATGGCGTCGACAATCACGTGATAGTCTCTGTCAATGTCGGGGGCTGACGGTAGCTCCGTGAGAAATCTGACGTTTAGTTTCTCGCACTGTGCGACTAGGATCTTGTATATGTCTTTCGGTGTTCGTTTGGGATAGTAGATTTCAGGGTCATACCCCTAGAAGGGAAGAAGTTACGTATGGTCACTACATGTACATGTTGCAGTAGTACATGTTAGGGTAGTACACTGCATGGGGGAATGACTCCACTCCCAAATCACAATCCTTTAGGCCAATACTATAACTGGTAAGGTGGCCTCAATTGTTCGTACTTTTAGTGAGTACACGAACGGAAGGACAGGCTAACAAACCATCCTGAATACATTGACTATAGCTGGAGAGTGCAGTGCAAGCCACCTTCAATAGTTACTGTTAAAAATGGGATGACCTAGATTTTGTAATGGTAAGGTGGGCCTAAATTGTTTGTACTTTTAGTGAGTACACCAACGGAAGGACAGGCTAACAAACCATCCTGAATACCTTGACTATAGCTGGAGAGTGCAGTGCAAGCCACCCTCAATAGCTACTGTTAAAAATGGGATGACCTAGAGTTTGTACGCATGGTAAGGTGGGGCCTAATTGTTTGTACTTTTAGTGAGTACACGAACGGAAGGACAGGCTAACAAACCACCCTGAATACCTTGACTATAGCTGGAGAGTGCAGTGCAAGCCACCCTCAATAGCTACTGTTAAAAATGGGATGACCTAGAGTTTGTACGCATATGCTGGTAGGTGGCCTCATTGTTTGTACTTTTAGTGAGGCTAACATCGTATTGTACTGTAACTTTTAGTGAGTACACGAACGGAAACAGGCTAACAAACCACCCTGAATACCTTGACTATAGCTGGAGAGTGCAGTGCAAGCCACCCTCAATAGCTACTGTTAAAAATGGGATGACCTAGAGTTTGTACGCATAGGCTGGTAAGGTGGCCTCAATTGTTTGTACTTTTAGTGAGTACACAAACGGAAAGACAGGCTAACAAACCATCCTGAATACATTGCCTATAGCTGGAGAGTGCAGTGCAAGCCACCCTCAATAGCTACTGTTAAAAATGGGATGACCTAGATTTGTACGTAATGCTGTAAGGTGGGCGCTCAATTGTTTGTACTTTTAGTGAGTACACGAACGGAAGACAGGCTAACAACCACCCTGAATACCTTGCCTATAGCTGGAGAGTGCAGTGCAAGCCACTCTCAATAGTTACTGTTAAAAATGGGATGACCTAGATTTTGTACGCATATGCTGGTAAGGTGGCCTAAATTGTTTGTACTTTTAGTGAGTACACGAACGGAAGGACAGGCTAACAAACCATCCTGAATACCTTGACTATAGCTGGAGAGTGCAGTGCAAGCCACCCTCAATAGCTACTGTTAAAAATGGGAATGACCTAGATTTTGTACGCATAGGCTGGTAAGGTGGCCTCAATTGTTCGTACTTTTAGTGAGTACACGAACGGAAGGACAGGCTATCAAACTATCCTGAATACATTGACTATAGCTGGAGAGTGCAGTGCAAGCCACCCTCAATAGCTACTGTTAAAAATGGGATGACCTAGATTTTGTAATGGTAAGGTGGGCCTAAATTGTTTGTACTTTTAGTGAGTACACGAACGGAAGGACAGGCTATGAAACCATCCTGAATACCTTGACTATAGCTGGAGAGTGCAGTGCAAGCCACCCTCAATAGCTACTGTTAAAAATGGGATGACCTAGAGTTTGTACGCATATGCTGGTAAGGTGGCCTCAATTGTTTGTACTTTTAGTGAGTACACGAACGGAAGGACAGGCTAACAAACCACCCTGAATACCTTGACTATAGCTGGAGAGTGCAGTGCAAGCCACCCTCAATAGTTACTGTTAAAAATGGGATGACCTAGATTTTGTACGCATAGGCTGGTAAGGTGGCCTCAATTGTTCGTACTTTTAGTGAGTACACAAATGGAAGGACAGGCTAACAAACCACCCTGAATACCTTGACTATAGCTGGAGAGTGCAGTGCAAGCCACCCTCAATAGCTACTGTTAAAAATGGGATGACCTAGATTTTGTACGCATAGGCTGGTAAGGTGGCCTAAATTGTTTTTACTTTTAGTGAGTACACGAACGGAAGGACAGGCTAACAAACCATCCTGAATACCTTCACTATAGCTTGAGAGTGCAGTGTAAGCCACCCTCAATAGTTACCGTTAAAAATGGGGTGGTGGCCTAGGTTTTGTACGCATGTGCTGGTAAGGTGGCCTAAATTGTTCGTACTTTTAGTGAGTACACGAACGGAAGGACAGGCTATGAAACTATCCTGAATACATTGACTATAGCTGGAGAGTGCAGTGCAAGCCACCCTATGGAGGTTTTAATATTAGGTGTTAATACTTTGTACATGGTTTCTGCTTGTATAATAGTGGTGTGGAAAGGGTTAACTATTATACCAGACTCTCTCTTCTATAACTTAGAATCCACAAAACCTTGAAGGAGGCTTTTAGGTTTCATCTCAAAGGCAGTATTGCCCCAAACACAGGACTGTGTGTGTTCACAATAAGGCCAACATTCTACCAACACAACCAATCTACACCAGGTAACACACAACACATACACACACAGAGACTGACAGACTGCGAGCCACAAAACTTCCATAACTGGCCACTGGGCGAAGAAATGAGAGACGCACACACACACTCTTTGATCAAGAATGTCAGTCTCGAAGCATCAAAAGCGACACCTTCTTCCTTTCCTTTGATCTACATGAAGTCCAGTACGCAGGTGCCAGAGGATATGGAATAGTCTATTGTTGAGACAATAGGTCTTGTTTGAAGCTCAGCCAATTGTCTTCTACACAACACAAACCTGTGTTCTACACTACATTCCACACTACATTGGTACACACACAGTGAACAAGCCGAAAAGTCAATACCTACGTACTTCATAATGTAACACACAATAATGATTGATACTCAAACAGTTAGGAAGCCAACAGAATTAATTGCTTGCTCTCACGTACTGGATCAACACTGTCCATAGTCTTACAATAGGCTAAACTACGTATTACTGTATTGTACGATACTTTGTGATTGAAAAATCGTGTGTTATTGGTACACAGGGACCACTTGAAGTCATTGAACATCAATCAAAACTACATTCACTGCGTCCCTTTGAAGAGCAATAGTCTATCACTACACTATCCGGCCCCAGAGCACAGTAGCCAACAGCACAATATGATATGGTGGTAGATACTATGTATGAGGTGTGTCAGCTCATAGAGGTCTCTGCCAGTAGTACCAGACAGGGGTAGTTGGGCTTAGTCACACACCAAAGACACCTGCAGTCCACATACGTTTGGTTAGACAGCACCGAACCACTAACCCTCCATAGACACACACAACAGACACCGGCAGTCCACATACATCTAACCAAGGTGCAGACTCTTCACCTACATGTTCCATAGCTATCTGTATACGTGAGAATAGCAGGAAGCCTTTAGGTCGGAAAAGTTCATAAATTCGGCAGTAAGTTTAGTGCTATAAAGTAATACACATGAGGTGTGTCCTCATACATTTGTAGAGAGGTATCTGCCAGCAGTACAGACAGACAGAGGGAGTGTTGGGCACAGTCACACATTAAATACACCTGGAGCGCAATGTTTGGTGAGACATAACCACCAACATGACAAACACAGAATACACTGACAATCCACATACATTAAACAAAGTCACACACGCTTTCCGTTCAAGTTCCATAGCTATGTACATGAGAAGGGGGCTTTTGAGAAGGGAAGCTACTGATTCGACAGAAAGCTTAGCGCTACAATTTTATGGAGAGTCAACTACTCTAATATTGTTCCTGGGCACTAGCAAGAGGATGCAGTGCAATCATATAGTCAAACGTGATTGTGGAAAGTAGGCGTGGCTAAACTTTTCGTACTTTTAGTGAGTTCCTTTTAGAGGGAAAGAGAGGATAACAAACTATCCTGAATACCTTGACTATAGCTAGATGTTGCAGTGCAATCACTGCAGGATGGTTAAACTTTAATTTTACAGCGCATCTGGATGGAAGGAAAAGACAACAACAAACCCACGTACAGACCTTTCATCCGGGCAGTGGCTGTGCCTGAATGTTATGCAATTGGGCAAAAAAAAGATCCTAAAGGTTGAAAAAAATAATGGCTACCCATAAAAATAAAAATACAACTGAATACATGCAGCTTACCCATCAATGATTTTAGGGGGAAAAACAGATTACTAAAGGTTAAAAAAATTAACATCTCTCCAGACAGACGTCTATGGACGCAGTGCAATGCCAAACTGTACGCTCCCCTTTAGGATGTATGTGGGTCAATGGTAGATTCATGGGTAAGGGGAGGAACCAGAGCTGTTCCCAGCCAATGCTCTGGACCACCTGTCAGTTTCAGTGCGGGTCCGGGATTCGAACCGGGCACCTTATGTGACAGTCCCCATGTCTCTAACCACTTAGCCACTTGGGCTGGCCACGAGAGGTGATGAAAAAAGGCTCCTCTTATACCAACACTCATATGACATCATTATTAAAAAAATGCACCAGACAGGGATCGAACCACTGACCTCAGGATCTAGTGTGCGAGTCCTTTCCATCAGACCACACCCAATACTTGAAAGGGGATCGTCCAATACTGTATAATTATGTCCGACTATGATGTTTGTACACTTGGGTATGTATATCTAGAGATATAACCTCAGATTGTGTGTGTGTTTCTGGTGCACATAATCACCAGATACACCCACACATTCTATATAAAAAAACTATGTATAACCCATGGTCTCAATGACAGTGATCGGCTCTGGCCTGCTGGTGGACAAATTTACTGAACTTGTCGTCCATACACATTTCCATCATGTTCTGTACTGCACACCTACATATTCATATACATAATATTCTGGAGCACTTATCTCCTCTGTACTCTTCGATTATCGGTCGTAGTGTATATAATTGAAAATATGGACGTATCTGTAAAGTTGTAGGGAGAGGCTCACCATGAAGAGAAGGTGTCTGGCAGCCACTAGACCGTCTCCTCCATTGTTGCCAGGTCCACACACCACCAGGACCCTCGGTGAGGCCACACCCACCTCGCTAGCAGGGTAAGACCTCACTACCGCCTGCCAAGGTTCTGTGTATGTCAGGAGAGCACATATGCTAACCACTCACCTGAGCCACGCAGAGTCCTGCCACTTCCATCAGCTGGTCAATGGAGAACTTGTAGTCGTTGAAGAGAGAGTTGTCGAACTCTCGAGCTTCCTCCTGCCCCAGATACCGCCTCCCGCGCTCGCTGCCACTGTCCGTCATTAATCTCCGGTGTGCTTCAATTAGAGTTCTGTTGTTTGCACTCACTCGTAAGGTCGTTCCAGACAGTGGCTGACTGTGACAGCTCACAGCAAGGAGAAAGAGGCGGAAAGATGTCCCTATCCTTGAGCTAGATAGTCTTCTTGCTATCAATCTTCTGCCTGTAAGTGAAAAATAATTCCGGACCGAAGCAAGAAACATCACCTTTGACCCCCAACACGTGGGCTGAAACTCTTATTAGTGCGCACGTTTTGCTGTGCGCATGCGTTTTATTTGAATTTTGAAGTTGCTCAGCTGTTGCTCTACCATTTGCCTGTGGCTGTTCGGCGCGGTTCTCCACTACGCCTGCAGGCTTATTGAACGCCATGTCGACCGTGGACGTGCCTGACCTGTACTGCAGGGTAAGTCTCGCTGTATCTACTATATGTAGTCTCTTTGTAAGAGGGGCTGGTACCGAGACTAGTACTTGTGTGCATGCAAGTGCAGTATACATTCTGCACTGCTGCATGCTACCACAGAAAAAGAGAGCCATATGTTGTTGGTATGAGGAGAAAAATGGCAGCTGATCCCTGTGTTCCATTCCAGGGAGTGAGGGTGTGGGTCCCAGACAGAGACAGGGTGTGGGTGGGAGGTGAGGTGGTGAGCGTGGAGGGTGATGAGGGGGGTGTGGTGGTGAGATGTGAGGGAGAGGAGGAGACAAAGCTGCTAGGGACGAAGGACTCCCTCCCTCTATTGCGCAATCCTCAGATGCTGGTCGGGGCAAACGACCTCACAACACTCTCCTACCTTCATGAGCCTGCAGGTATACCTTCTCCCTTCTCTCTCTTTCCTCCTTCCCTTCCAACCCGCTACCATCCCCTGTTTACCAAATTTGTACAATTGGCAGAAAACACATTGGTGTCCACAGGCTGATGTGCACACCGTAAATCTAGCTGTTCCTCTTCATCTTTATATACCCACCCCTCCTACGTGTATGGTACAACTCATGTGCCGTGGGTTCAAGTCTCTACCAGGGCAGCTCTAGTGTTGTCCCGGGTGCGCTTTCTCTGCTTTCATATAATTATTCTGAGTGAGAGTATACTGCAGTGGTTTGAGGTTTTGCCTTGTGTTGTAGATTCGAACCCCTACCAGCTGAGTTGCCCTGGTAGCTCAGTTGCTAGACTGCAGAGTGTCGTGGGTTTGAATCCCACCTAGGGCAGCTCTTCTACAAAGAGCTGTCCTGGGTGTACTTGACTTGTTTGCCTTGCCTTTCTACCTCACTACCAAGTTGTTGAGACATATGTACGTATGTATCTTATGATTCATGTCTCTTACTCCATCCCCTCCTCAGTTCTCCACAACCTCTCAGTGAGGTTCCTACACTCCAAGATGATATACACTTACTGCGGCATCGTGCTGGTCGCCCTCAACCCCTACCAGCCCCTGCCAATCTACGGTAACGAGACCGCCGCCGCCTACCGGGGCAGGGACATGGGCGAAATGGATCCCCACATTTTCGCAGTCGCAGAAGAAGCCTTCCGGAAAATGACCAGGTTGGTTCAGACGGTGTATACATGTCAGGAAATAAAAACTTGCCCTTTTGAGATGGAGGGAGTGTGTATTACATATGTCACTGTACAGTTGTTTCTCTGTATGTTTCCCGTTTTAATGTTAGCCTAGAAGAAGACTATAATCTGCTTCAACACTTACTGTACTACAGTAGAAGACATGTTAGCAGTAGTGGCACTGGTGTGGAGTTAGGAATCTTCTTCACTTTAAAATGTACAGTTTTAAAACTGCACTGTGATCAACACAGTATATAGCAGACTACACCAGAATATGGCAGCATATAAAGGCTAAATTTAGAAGCTGTTACTGAAAATGGAAACCTAATTGCATTCTTGCACTGGGCCCTAATATTTAGTTCTATCTTTAGTAACATTTGCCGTTATGCACAGTATTGTGTCCCCATGTATTCATACAGAGAGGGAAGTGACCAGTCACTGATCATCAGTGGCGAGAGTGGAGCCGGGAAGACTGTGAGCGCAAAGTTCGTCATGAGGTATTTCGCAACAGTGGGCGGAGCTTCCACCGAGACTCAGATTGAGAGGAAAGTACTCGCCTCCAACCCCATTATGGAGGTATGCATTGCATTGTTCTAGCATTACATGAAGCAAACGTGCTGATGAACGTATGAAGTATGTGTCAACAAATGAAGTGAGGTAGCACAGCAAAGGCAAAGGCAAACAAATTAACTACACCCAGGACAGCTCTTTTTTCCAAGGAAAACCGATCTACCCTGGGTGGGGAACACACGTCACTCTGCTGCTGTCTAGGCAAGCGCTCTTTTACATGTATCATATCTCCACAGGCAATTGGTAACGCAAAGACGACTCGTAACGACAACAGCAGTAGGTTTGGGAAGTACATAGAGATCAGGTTTGACCGGACTAACAGGATTACCGGAGCTCACATGAGGACTTACCTACTGGAGAGGTCAAGGGTCGTCACTCAGGCAACCAGCGAGAGAAACTACCACATATTCTACCAGTTGTGTGCTGCTAGGGATTGTCCTGACATGTCTGACTACCACCTTGGTTAGTGAAGTTTGTTTCAATGTGCCAGACTGTGCATTATGTAAGTGTGTTAGCTTATAGCATGCTTTGGATGTAAACGCCAATTCTTAACCCTTACCATGCCACAGCTACAATCTTCTAAAAGAAGCAGAAATATGTGTACTAAGTATTAACGCCTAATATTAAACCCCTCATATAAATTCTTATTGACTTATGAGAGCTACGGACACATTTATGCGTCCTTGGCCTGCAAAGTGTTAAAACAGCGAGTTAATCCTAGGTCCCGTTTAAAACTTGTAAAATGGTTTTTGTATAGAGTGTGAACACACGCTGAAGCGTTTCATTGTCGGTGTAAGACTTCACATGTGACACAGGTCATGCTGAGTCATTCCACTACACCAGTCAGGGAGGGCGTGTCGCTATCGACGACGTGGACGACCAATCGGAATTCACCGCCACACGAGATGCAATGAAACTGCTCGGTTTCAACGACGACCAACTCAGAGGTGTGTTCCAAGTCTTGTCGGCTGTCCTCCATCTCGGTAATGTGGAGGTGGGGAGGAGGAGCAAGGGTGGGGATGTGATGGGTGAGGTGGGTGAGGGAGACGAGAGTCTGGTGACCTCCGCGACCTTGCTGGGAGTTGACTCCGCCCACCTGGCCCACTGGTTATGTCACAAGAAGATCACCACTGCCAGAGAGGTCTACCACAAACCTCTCACCCACCCTCAGGTCTGTATTATATGTATATACAGAGGAACCACTCTCTCTAAGGGCACTCCGACATCTCGCTAAGAAAGACACCCTTTCTTTCCCCAATTAAGTTAACCCCTTCATTACAGACACCATATAGTTATGGTCAATTTCTTCTGCACTACACCTCTTGGCATCATAAACTCTCTTTCACTACATGCTGCTCCCACATTCCATTTATGTCGATAACATTTGAACATTCTCTCCCTCCTTTCAGTCCATCACGGCCCGAGACAGTCTGGCTAAGAGTCTGTACAGTCGGCTGTTTGACTGGATCGTGAATATCATCAACTCCACCCTCTCCCCATCCTCCTCCCCCTCTTCCTCCTCCTCCTCCTCTTCCCGCTCCTCTTTCATCGGAGTACTGGATATCTATGGTTTTGAGGTTTTCCAAGAGAACAACTTTGAGCAGTTTTGCATCAACTATGCCAACGAGAAACTACAGCAACAGTTCAATATGGTTAGTAGATACAATCTGGAAATTTAGACAAAAAGTTAGTATCCAAATTCTGTCCTCAGGGAAAGTAAAAGTGAAAAACAGGAATTTGGCGTATGTGTCTAAAAATCTACGTTACGATATTTTTTACCTGAAAGGAAATTTATAATCCTTAGGTGTAAATTTTAGTTTGCTCAGGCTTACTGGTACATACATACTGAAGGAGGATCCTGGCAACCACACTTTCTTATTTCGGTGGACCCCCTTTTAAAATGCTAATGCTGTGTGTTTGCAAATGGAAGGTTACTTGTTTCTCCCCCTATACTGACAGCATGTGTTCCAGTTGGAGCAGGCAGAGTACGTGAAGGAGGAGATAGAGTGGTCGTTTATTGATTACTATGACAACCAGCCGTGTATTGATCTCATAGAGAACAGGTTGGGGATACTGGACCTGCTTGACGAGACCTACAAGGTACTGTACGACGTCAAACTCAGTAACTTTATGGTGTGAGCCCTAGACAGTCTATCAATGCACGATCACATTTGTACAGTTTGTTACTGTACCTGCAGATTTTCTGACTTATAAACCAGTACATAATACACTTGCTCCTTGGATAAATGCTGAGAGTTTTATTCTGGGTCCTTCTTTTCGTTAACTGTTTGTGCAAGATAAGTGTTGTGATGTTCTTGTATACTACATTCTCTTCTTCTTTCCCTCTCCTTTCTTCAACCTCTTTCTCTCTTTTTCTCTCTTTAATCTTCTAACCCCTTCCCTCTCTCCTTCAATCTCTCCCTCCATTTTTCACCCCCTCCCCCAGATGCCAGGAGGGTGTGACTCTCTTTTCATACAGAAACTCTACGACAACCACAACACTCCCTCCTCCACCCATTTCACCAAGCCTCGCATGTCCCGGTCCGAGTTCCAGGTCAGGCACTACGCTGGCCCCGTTCAGTACCAGACACGGGGGTTTGTGGACAAGAACTCTGAGCAGGTCGCTGAGGAGCATCTACTGCTTCTCACTGGGAGCTCTGTGAGGCAATAAACCTTTCCCGATGAATGATACAGTATTTTATGAGTATACATTACCCTTGCCTTTAACATATGCCATAAGCCATTACTGGACAGTAAAACTGTACGTGTCAGTGTATGTTAAGTGGAATCGTTTCGTAACATTTTTATGAGGTTTTTAGTGTGTCTGCATTTCTTGTATACACATGTTTGACACATCTGCAACTTGTATATATGAGTTAGTAAGCAAAGTTCTTTGGTAAATTTGTATGCAGGTTCCATTCATGACTTCTCTCTACAAGTCGGCTAAAGCCACTCCCATTCAAGTCACATCGAGTCAGGATCGAGGTGGCCGCAGGAAGAATGGAATGAAGACAGTTACCAAGGTGACGGTGGGGTCCCAGTTCCGTTCCTCCCTGCGTGAACTCATGACCACGCTCAACTCCACCACTCCTCACTATGTCCGCTGTATCAAGTCTAATGACAGGAAACTACCCTTTGTGTGAGTCATTATCGGCAAGGATTTCGAGAAAGAGCTAGCAATTACGGTCTTGCTTTTGCAAATAGTATATAGCCACTTTGTCAATGTGTTGTGTAATGTGTAAGGGAGTTATTATACGCATACAAACTCTTTTCGCCAAAGAATGTTTCAAATGGAGGAATCTTGTGTTGGGCACTGCCATCCATGCATAGCATGTAGCAGTGGTTTCTTTTAGAGAGGCAACGAGGCAACTCAAATGCAAGAATCCTATGCATGTGTGCATGTGTAAACTATGAGGTAGATAAGCAAAGGTTTTCTTAGTCTATTTGGTTCTAAACGTTGTTCCCTGCTATATACACAGGTTTGATCCTCAGAGAGCAGTGCAGCAGTTGAGGGCCTGCGGTGTGTTGGAGACGGTGCGACTCAGCGCCGCGGGTTACCCCTCTCGCTGGACGTACAACGAGTTTTTCCAGCGCTACCGGTTGCTGCTGGCCAGCGGGCAGGTGAGGAGGGAGGACGTGAGACAGATGTGCGAATACATCCTCAGGATCAGCATTCAGGTGAGGGACACAACTGTTTCTTGTGTATTGGTAAATATTATAATACAGTTGATGTCTGCAGTATTAAGTGAACCAGCTGTAATAGCTTTCATAAGGCGTTCCCCCCTCTCCCCAATTTTAATAGCTTTTTTGTCTTCTGGTTGTGGGAAAACATATACTGGTTATATACATCAATGTGGTGTATGCGCAGCGAGGGTATATACAGTACAGTAGTTGGGTCTGTCTGTCTGTTTGTCTGTTATTCTATATCACTTCTCTAATGTCTGTGCGTCCCAGAAACGATACCATCTACCCAACGGGCGACGAAGGTCAGACTATAAAGGCGGTTTTCTCTGAAAATGCTCCGTTGCAGAGCTAGAGCGCGAAAAAGCCAATATGTACGACGGACGGGATAGCTTACCACGGTCCGGTCGATCCGCGTGCTCTGCGTACCTCGGATCGAGGCACCAGAAGATGCAACACAGGGCGTGTATAGCCTCTCGCATACTATCTAGTAGTGTAGTTAGCCCGCGTCAGATTCTGCGCGAGCTGGCAAGAGACCACGAGTAACAGCTAAAACTAAACCCAGCCCATCAATTAGTGGTACGGCGCATGCGTTTACTTACGCGTGCGCGTCACACTACGCCGAGGGTTTGCACTTCAGTGCTTTTCATTGCAATTACGAGTCAGAAGGGCTGCTAGAGAGAGATGAAATTAAATGACAGTCTGTACTTTTGAGGTGACGAAAAGGCTGAAAGCTTTCTTGTGGCGGCTCTTGTTTTGTGTGTAGTGGTGCACAGATGGGTGCAGACGGCGTGCGGTTTAATCTTAGTGATGGTGGCTTTCTGACCCCAGTGCCTGAAGGTGGAGTTGGTACTGTTGAAAATAGTATATCTTCCGGTCTACTTAGCCTCTCGTGAGGTTTTGAGATATTTGGTAAGGTTGTGCTACCTTGATCGAGTACTCGTCTATCAGGGACTGCATAACAACTTGTAGGGGACAAGATTCGTCTTATCTGTCCTTCATTATGGATGGAAGGTAAAGCTCTACTCAAGTCACTTAGTTGGAAATTTCTGGGAGTTTGGACTGACTTTACACACGTGGGTGGTGATTGGTTAATAGGTGGCAGCTTCTCACCACCTTTCTTTTGTGGAAGTTGCTTGAAGGCTTTCTCTTGTGGAAGTTGCGATGGGTAAACCTCTTCTTCTGACAGTTCAGATATGGGTGAAGTGCAGTCATGTAGAGATGAAGTACAACTTGTGTTTGAGCTCAGTGGCGGACTGACAACTTCACTCTTGTCTGGCTTGCTAGACTCAGACCGGTTAATTACTAGCGACTGAGACTGATTTCTCGAATCCTTTAGTGTTGGGGCTGGATTGAGGTTGGGTAGAGACAAATTTTCACGTTTGTATTTCCTTGCCATACTCAGCTGCACCAAATGTTCGTAAAATAGCGTGCACACTTGCAGTATATCAGGCGTCTGTATGCTTAAACCTGTTAGGAACCGGTTCAATAACTGGTATTGCATCATGCTTTTGGTGATTGTCGTCAATGTAACTGTGAATTTCTCTTGACTCTGGGTATTTATGCAATATTCATAAACTCTGTGCTATATATACAACTATTGTGGGATGCAGTTTATTTCAACATGCACAGGAATCATTGTTAACCCTCGGCGCGCATGCGCAGCGAGGGTTACGGTAGTTGTCCCGTAAGTGTGTCTGTCATTCTGTCATTCTGTCTGTTACCACGTTTTCTGCCACCGCGCGCACGAAATCAGGTAAATAGCGATATGATCGGGTTCAGTGCTACACTGGGTTGATTTAAAAAAAGGCGATTTTCGTAAAACTACTGCGTTCTAAAGTTATGGCGTGAAAACCAAGTGAACAAGCCAATATGGTAATTAGCACAGGCTTACCTCGACTGCGTCCGCGCGCTCTGTGTATCTTGAAGGCACAAGAAGTCACAACGAAGGGCATGTATCGACTCCCGCATGCAATCTACTACTGTAGCTAGCCCGTGCCAGACTCTCCGCGAGCTACTAGCGCGATATAACGAGTAAAGAAAAGAAAAGCCCAGCCCATCAATTAGTGGTACCGCGCATGCGCAGTTCGCCGAGGGTTTGCACTTTAGTGCTTTTCATTTGAAGTATAAATGCTACAAATTGTTCTAATCCAAGGACATAGCAGTGTTTGAATCATGTAAAGCAACAAACAAATTTCTGATATACGTATGCAATGTGGTGCAGGAATAAGTTTATACAGGTATGTAGCTCCTCCTCTCCCTCACATCTCACCACCACAACCCGAGTTCCCATAAGTCATGTATAGAACGATAGGACGCACATTATGTGTTTCATTGTGACTTTGTAGCAGTCGTCGCCCTCCAGCGAGAGAAATGCGACGGCATAGCATGCGCACGTGCGCACGCGCTAGTTCTCGAGCGAGTTTCTGTTCTCGAGGCTACCGCCCTCGCCTCTACAGCCTCTACAGAGCAGTTTTTGTCTACACTATGTGTACGATGCTGATGATAGTTCAATAATTTTTGTATTGAACGTTCAATATTGGCCATATTGAACACGTATTACAATACGGGAAATAAAAGTATACGCGGCACCTTTGATCCGCCCACGCAAGTCACAATAAATAAGAATAACGGTCAGGTGGCAACACTGTATAAATAAATCTGATGACAATGTGAGATTGGCTTTCTTTACTTGCCAAAAACATAGTATATACCAGTAGGAGTGAAACAATAGCGTAGTTACGAATGTTTAGTCTGAAGAGGTTCCGGAGTCATCCTGTTCTGTCGATGAATTTGAAGATGAGCGTGAGCGAGAGTCAACAGCTGGAGGTACATGTGGTCTAGGGGGAGATACGTTGTGGATAAAAGGTTTGTAACTCGGGTTGTCGTGTAGCGATTCACGTCTTTTTTGTTCTGGTGATGGTTGTACCTGTGCCTTGACTGACAACGAATCTTCAGGGAGCAGGCTGTGGCCCTCTTCAGGCTTCTGTGGAGTCAGAAGGCTCTTGTTTGTAGCTCCGTTGGTTGCATACGTTAGTGTAGAAACTGATGGCTGTTTTGCTCCCTTTTCCTGGATGGGGGGATTAACCGGGTCTCCTGGTGTGGCATTTGGCTTCGAAGATAACGAAATACCAGCCAGCTTGTTGGATATTGTCTCCTTCTCCTGTGTCGAATGTGTTGGCTGAGTACTAGCCCCTGCTGCCGCTGTAGTTGTGGAACCCTTCTCATTGTTACGGGGTGGAACTGCTGCCGGCTGCTTCCGTGACGGAATCACTACTACCATACTAGTTTTTGGGTATGTTGCCCGCTGTGGCATGGTCCCCTGCAAGAGCCTCTCTCTCCTCTCTCTCCTCTCTCTCTGCCGTTGTAGGTGAATACTGACATTCTTTTGTTGAGTAGAGGCCATTTCTCTGTATCTCGTTCTTGATGGTGCTGTTCTCTCCCCGTAGTCTACAAGCAGAGCTCTTGTCGGCTTCTGTACGTATTTAGTCCTCTAAACTGCGTTACTATTGCATCATCATCGGGTTTATCAGCACTTATTCATTACATCAGTCTTTATCCCATATACGGTGCACATACACAGCAAGAGTTGCACTTTATTATAGCTATCTGTCACCACTCTTCCCACTCTCCTTGCTGCACCATTGGGATCTATGTAGGGTGGATTACGATGGAACCTCAGAACAAGGGACACTGTGGGACCAATGATTTTGTCCCTTGTAGAGAAGTCGTCCCTCTCGGAGGTCAAATAATACACCAAAGTTTGAGTAGAGAGGTAGGGTCCCTTATCTGAGGTCCCACTGTATACTTTGAGGGTAATACGCAATCATAATTTCTGCTGGGCTGTGACCCTCTCTTATCTGGCTATATAGGATGTGGGTGTGGCTTGCTGTGTTAGTAAGCCAGTTATGACAAGGTGTCAACACATTAATTTTGGTGAATTCACCCATAAAATTCATCTTATGCCTTAAATGGTGGCAAGTGGACAAAATTGACATGTCCACATTACCAAAACTAACTTATAATTCAAAAAAACTGGATGATGTACTTTATGAACTTTGGTTGGGAGAAAACACCTCACCTAGGAGGGCCACAATCCCTTCCTTTGTCTTCTTTCTCTCTGTACGGTTTACATGTTGGAGTAACAGTGAGGAAGAGCTATGAGTCGTCAATTGCATGAATATCATTTTTAGTCGAAGAGACGGTTGCTTATTGCTTTTTCATCTAGTCTCTTGTTCAGACGAGTATTATCGTGGCTGAAAAGCTCAATTGTTTTGCTGGCAGTTTGTGGAGGGATGAAGTACATAGTACCTCTTAAAATCAGCGTGGGACTAACAACTTGACTGTTGGGAGGGGGTACAGATCAGTGGCCCATCACCATTTGGGACCGTGCCGGTCTTGTCAAACCCTTCTGTTGTCAAGGCCGATGAAGTAAAACAAGAGTTATGTACTTTTGACCGCTTGCCGTGATCTTGTACGAAAAGTAAAGAATCAACTTGATATCTTATAGTAATGCATACCTTCTATGAATTTTACTGAAGTGTTGCAACAGTTATTTTAGCGACATGTGCCTGCAATGATTATTTTCTTAGAGGCTCCTACGCATTCCTATAGCTTAGCAACAAGACCACACATGTAGTCTGTGTTCTGGGATATTGTGTTTGAACTGTCACATGTTCTTTGAAATCAAACTTGAACCCAGATAACAAATAGACATGTAATACAATACGATTAGGACACATGCAGGTAGTAGCTAGTGTATAACTTTAGGGAGTCATTTCGTACATATGTATGTAGCTGATGAAACCACGAAACTTTATCGTACTTGTAAACAACAAGTCCGTGAACTTTACTTGCAATGTAGGTTGTATACAGTGAGTGAATGCTGGAAAGTAAGGTCTATGGTGGAGTTTAGTTCTTTAGCAGTGACCTCACACAGTCTGCCAAATATCGGTCTCTGCCTCCTTTGCTGTTGAGATGAGGGCTGTGTACTTTGTCCCTGCTCCCTTTTCTTCCTTCCACACTTCCAGACACTCTCTTTTCTGCAGTCCGTAGTTTTTCCTGTTTTTCTGAGCAATCTGCACCTATTGTTGTCTAGTAAGGTCCAGGTATGGCCTAAGGGACTCCCACTGCGTGATACGGTCCTTGGCTATCACTGCCAGGGACCTTGGTATCATCCAACTTTGGACTAACTGAGATATGGGATAACAAATTAGATCATCTTTTGAAAAGTGTGGAGGCTTAAAAACTACACCAAGCCTGAAAACTACATGCAGGCACCAGAGTCACTCACCTGTAGAGGAGGACATTTTTGAGGTAAGGTAACTCCTGTAACAACACAGAAAATTAACTACTGTATGTACATGTGTAGCTTTTGGCTTTGTGGTGCAGTATAGTGGGCATAGCCATCTTTCAAAGTTTCGTCTGCAAAATATAAATATGCTAATTTACAGCTTAGGAATGGGTGTGTACTTGGTTTATGAATCTTTTCAGAACTCATGAGGTCAAGCAGTCCTTCTTTTCTCTATACATGTACGGCACATAACTGTAGGAATCACAGGGAGGAAAAGCTTCTATGAGTTGCCAATTAAGAGTCAGTAGCTTTTTACTTTCTGAGTTTTCAGAATAATGACGGCAATTCATGATGTAGTGATAATGTATTACTGAACTCATGACTACAACAAGTTGGCTGTTGGATTGGTGGAGTCTGAACATTACCGTCTCAGATCAAACCCTTCTCCTGTCAGGACTTGATAGGGAAACCGAGTTGGAGTATTTACAGCTTGCCATGATCTCACACGAAAAGTGCACTTGTGTCATATGTGCCTAGACCTCCCATGGTGAATGATGCAACAGTAGCACATGCCTGGCTATGATTCTAGTCATTTATTCACGATTATACCCTCGGCGCACATGCACAGCGAGAGTTATGGTACTTGATTTGTAATTGTATGTCTGTCTGTTACCACGTTTTCTGCTACTACGTATAACGAGACAACCAACAGGTTCATCGCTACACTGGCTTCTGCCGAGATTATTACATAGTTGCGCTCTCAACAATATCATTGTGCACTCAACATTATCAAGTCAGTGAATGATACCAACATTCAATAGGAAGATCATAATCTGTATTCCAGACTTGTGCCTATAGTTTGGTTGTCAGGAATTGGTTTCGGTAAATACACATCCCCTTTTAGCATAACAGCTTTAAATCACAGAGTCAGTCAGAGTTTAGCGACAGTATATACAAATTTAGTTCCTCTGGTGATGATAGCAAGTGTTTTTGTAGCGACTTTGGATGATGGTAGGAAAAACAGAGGCTCATTCACCCCCAAGGCACTCGGTAGGACTCATTGGCGATGTAATCAGTACACTTCCTCGGCAAACTGTTGGTTTATGTGATACAGCGAGAGAGTTAACTGGTGAGAACAGAAGTCCGGTACTCTGTCTTCTTTGTCTCCGGATAGCAGGAAAACTGTGGTGTCATTGGTAGGAGCAGTAGGTGCTGAAAGTTTCACAAGTCTCATGGGTGATATACTCGGTAACTTTATATCACCGTTTTCTGAGGTCTTCCTTGAGAGAGTTCAATGGGTGGGGCTCGGTTCTCCTTCAACTTGCTGCAATTCATGTAGGGATGAAGTGCGGCTCCCTAGTACTGGGCTCAAATCAGGATGGTAATAAGCGGGTCGTCGTAGAGCGTGGGAGCTCTCAAACAGCTCTGAGTCAGAGTATCTTCTCCGTGATGAGCGGACCACTGGTGGCAGATGAAGGACTGCTTGGCTTTTGCCTCTGTCCATGACTATACACAGGTTCATCTGCTGAACTGGTGTTCTTACAAGTCCTGTTGAGCTGTGGACTTGACTTGTCTACAGAACTCACTCCAAATCTGGTATTGTGGCTATAAGTACAATTCCTTACAATGGTTTTCGTCACAAGCCTTCTCTTATTGTATTTACACTTACGCGGTCTATGTTTTGAAAGGGGAGACGACAGGCAGTAACGACTTAAAAATGCAATAATGATAATCATGATGTTAATTTACTGACGTGGTCTGTTTATCTAGCATACGTAGTTATTGCCAGGTGACACAAAGGCTGGATGTGTATTGTCAACCAAGTCTAAGATAATTATGTAGGTACGTAGGTGTACATATTATGTAGTGACCATCTTTATACCGTACAATGCACGATAAATGCAACAAGCCTATATTATTCAGCGATGGCAGCCATAAGCATTGTTTGTATCTTCAGTGGCAAAGTAGGTTTGTGTAAGAATGAAGTATTAACTGAGCTTGAGGTCAAAAACAGGTTCACTCTTGTCTGGTTGACTAGATTCTGTAGCAACGACTCACACTGCCTTTTCAAATTGAGTTTTGGTGGTGGTGGGTTAAGGTCCGGTAGAGAAAGGCCCGGTGGGTGGTAGTGAGGAGACCACCACAGGTGCTTAGAAAACAGATAAATGGCAAGATCATGCAAACAGGTTCTATGGAAGAAATGTACCCTGAGTCTTGGATCCTAGGGAGAGTTTCTCGTAGCTGTTTTCCGTTGGTGGACATGTAAGAATAGAGTTTAAGCTCTCTTTGGAATGTTTAAGCTGTCTTTCTTCGATGGAGAGTTGTGTTTGGCTATATAAGCAGTGTCTTGCATTCTACATTGATCTTGCATCATCCTCATGACTATGAAAATAAAAATTCATGGCTATGATTCTCCATCAAGAAAAGTCTTGTGACCTCTTTCTTGCTTAAACATGCACTATAATCATGGAAAAAGTATGTAGATGACCCGCCCATCTTCTGGCTGCGACATGCCTAGCCATATTTCCTTGTCTTGTGGTCTACACTAAGTATCACCCCCACAAAAATACTTACTCTACGTTACTGTACAATTATGCCATAATTATGAGAGAGAAAGTGGGTAGCTTGACTGTGAGTCGATCGCTAAGTAGTACTTCTGTGCTGCTTTGCCTTGCCTTTCTACCTGTTACCTCATTGTTGACTGTATTCCATACATGCTCGTAAGTACTGTATTGTACACGGTTACTGACACATGCATGTTTAATATTCCCGCAAGTGCATGCAGTGTACTTGCGCTCACACGCTTTAATGCCTATATGGAATTCCTTAAAACTTTTTCTGCTGTACAATACTGTACATCATCCACACTGGTACAGGAATAGTTTTTGGTTATACATTAAAATTATAAAAGAGTTGAGAACTGTGATTCCTCTGGAGGTGAATGTGAAGGAGAGTTAGAGTCCATTTCTTTGAATTCTTTAAATATTTTAATGCATGGCTGTAGTGAGGTGGGTCTTGGCTCCATGTCGTTGACTGGTGAACTTGATGACAGAGCTTTTGAGTTTTTCCCGTGGTTTTTATCCCCTGGTTTAGTTTGCATTGAGTGGGGGAGTGGGAAACCCGATGCCTGGTGCCCTTCCCCTTCTTCCTGAATGGGGGAACTAACTTGTTCTCCTTGTGGGGCCCCAAGCTTTTGCGAGCTGTGTGGCTGTGTAGTCCTCTTTGCTTCTGTGATCTTTTGTTGGTGGTTGACATCCAGTTTCCCTGAAGTTGGCGAGAGTAGACTCTTGTTACAAAGTGTAGCTGTGTTAGTTGTGTTGGGGAGCGTTAAACCGAATACTTGCTCCCCTCTTCCTTCCTCCTGAATGGGGGAGCTAACTTTTTCTCCTGGCTGGGCCCCAAGCTTTGGCGAGCAGCGTGGCTGTGTAGCCTTCTTGGCTAGTTGACCTTGAGTTTTTGTGGTGGTGTCATTGTCGTCAGGATTTTTCTTGTTGTACCCTGTAGCTGCGTTTGTCACGTAGGAGAGTGACAAACCTAGTGCTGGCACTCCTTTTCCTTCCTCCTGAACAGAGGAACTAACTTGCGGACCTTGTAGGGCCCCATTCTTTTTGACTCTGTCATTTGACACTAATGCACCAACGCCTCCTTGCGGAGCCTTAGGCTTTGGCAACTTCTCGGACACACAAGGTAACAAAACACCAACACCTTGCAAATTGTCTGGATTTAGTGTTTTTTCTTGAGACAAATGTGATTGCTGAGGCCCTGTTTTTTTTGTCAAACGGTTTTTGTGAGAAGGGTGTCCAGTTTGCCTCAGTGGAGGATTCACAACTTCTGGAGCAATCTGCACATTATGCTTCGGTTCCTGTGCTGCCCCCTGAGACTGAAGGAATTTCTCTCGTCTCTCTATCTGTCGTTGTAAATAAAGACTTTTCTTCTTTTGTTGGGTAGATGCCATTGTTGCAGCCTTCAAAGTTATTCTCAGTAACTGGAGTAAGTAACTGAAACTCGTGTTTGATTGTTTCTAGTCTTAGTGTTCAATGCAGAGTTCTCCTTGACCAACTGCTTTTTATGACAATCTGGACGTATTAGTTGCATTACCGATAGGATCTTGCATCATAATCACATGACAGTTGGCCCTCCTTTTATGGTAATTATGGCCATGATTTTGTTAAAAGTATACATGGCTATATATATATACTGCTTAGCGGGCATTATACACAGGGAGTGGTTCCACAAGTCTGTTGAGCAATAACTTTATATCATCGCTTTTTGTTGTCTGATTTTTATTCAGCCTACAGTTCTTGCAGGAACATACACGTATGTCCTGTTTGTTCGAACGCAGACCCAGTTTCTTGCAATCTCAATTATCATCAGTTTACACAGTACACTGTGTATCAGTAATATTTTGCAACGAATATTTATTCTGATTGCTCTACTGATGGTCCTGATGAATTCTTACACATCCACTCTAACTTTAAAGTTTGTTGCCCAATCCTACACCCTACCATAGAAGCTAATTCTTGCTGGTTCCCTGCATTGCCCTGCCAGCATAAGTACTATACATGTACGTATATACGCTCCTCTGCATTACCTGATAAAACTTTACTTTAGCCCCTCTGCCCCCCGGTAGGACTCCAGCCAGTACAGGTTTGGAAAGACAAAGCTATTCTTCAGAGCAGGTCAGGTGGCCTACCTGGAGAGACTGAGGTCACAGAGACTCCACTCTGCCAGTCTGTGTGTCCAGAGACGTGTCAGGGGCTGGCTGAGGCGGGCCTGGTACAGGAGACTCAGAGCCGCCACCATTCTCACTCAGGCCAGGGTCAGAGGTCTCCTGGCTAGGAGGTGAGAGTGATAACTAAAATGTGTAGAATTTTCATCAGCCATTTTCTTGCAACTCAAGAGTAATTTCACAGAGAAAGGTTTTGCCTATTTCTAAGTTACTGTTACTAGACGTGTGAACTTAGCAGTATACTGTGTGTGATTGGCTATGATCGAACGCAGACATTCATTTTCCGTCATAAAACACATGTATACACAATGTTTTTAACTTCTGCACATGTGGTGCCATGCACACTGAATATTTATGAACGATGTACGTATCTATCACCCCCCCTTTCTGTATGTACTTGCTTGCAGTCATGTGCAGTAAATAAATCCCTCCCACCATACTCTATGTTTCCTCCATCCATCCACACACACAGACTGGCAGAGACTCTGAGGAGGACGAGAGCAGTGGTATGCCTCCAGAGACACACCAGAGGTCTGGTGACCAGACTACAGTACCAGAGACTCAGGAATGCCGCCATCACCACTCAGGCTCTCTTCAGAGGAAGACAGGCCAGAAAGGTACGTATGTACATGTATACATGTGTTTATTCACATAATCCGTGTGAATGTGCAGTGTTTTGTGGTTTATTACCCTTTATTAAGTATTACTAAGTAATGGTGTTCTGTGCCATAACAAAGAGTATTTGGGGTTTGTGATTGCTGATTTTAGGCACCAGCAGCCTGCTAAGCTTTCCTGCAGTACGATGCAAAGCTTGATAGGCTCTGTTTATATAGTGGAGTGAAATGGGTTCAAATCCCACCAAGGGAAGTGGGTGTTCATGTTGTAGTTGATATGTATTGACACATCTCTCTTCATTCCGAGGATAGGAATGCCTGGTATGCACTGTTGTGTTTTAGAAGCCATTTAAATGGCTGTATTCTCTTATTCCCCACCCAGCGCTGTGTGGCCCTGCTCTATGACCAGAAGGCGGTTGTTCTACAGAAGTATGTCCGTGGCTGGTTGGCTCGGGTCCACTATGAGCGAACCGTTCAGAGGATCATCTTCACACAGTGCTGTGTCAGGA
This sequence comes from Geodia barretti, assembly GCA_030341885.1. Classification (NCBI taxonomy): domain Eukaryota; kingdom Metazoa; phylum Porifera; class Demospongiae; order Tetractinellida; family Geodiidae; genus Geodia; species Geodia barretti. Next base: position 49,920 of record CASHTH010003722.1, read on the forward strand.
GATGGGCCGCCAGGAGAGAGAGAAGGAGACTCAAGGTAATGCACTGTCACAGTCACTCCTTTTGTGTGTCTGTACATGCTGAGTATCACGGGTAGTAGGGAGATCTACCTAAAGTCTATTCCAGTCCACCTGAGTCCCTGAAAAGTCATTGTGTTATTGTTTGTACACATGCCCGACACTGTACTTTGGGTTAACTCAGCGAACATTTCACTGGTAAGGTTTCATTAGAACTGGAAGTTCTGAATATTCTATAGTTGCCAAAAACAGTTTTCAAGGGGCTCAGCTCAGGTATAGGTGAAGACTTTAGACGGTAGAGTGTGGTGGATAGGAATCCCACCCAGATAATTAAGTTTCTCCTTGTAGAGCAATAATATTCCTCCTCCATTTTCTCTCCGTCTCGTCTTCTTTCTTTTCAGATGGAGGCGAGGTCGGTGACCCATCTCCAGGGTCTCAACAAAGGTCTGGAGATAAAGATAATCGAGCTGCAGTTGAGGCTGGACGAGGGAGAGAGGGAGAGAATGGCTGCCCAGGATCTCTGGAACAACCAGAAAGTCAACTACGAACAGGTATGTATACGTCTGTGCCATAGCACGAGGTTTGCCTTGTGTTGTGTTGTAGATTCGAGCCCCTACCAGCTGAGTTGCCCTGGTAGCTCAGTTGGTAGAGCACTCGCCTAGACTGCAGAGTGTCGTCGGTTCGAATCCCACCCAGGGCAGCTCTTCTTCTTTTCTTTTAAAAGAAGGAGCTGTCCTGGGTGTAGTTGACTTGTTTGCCTAGCCTTACCTTTCTACCTCGCTACCAAGTTGTTGAGACATGCAGTATATATACAAGTGGAAAAATCATTTCTTCAAAATGAAAGGGGGATATAGGGATGGCTTGAAGCACCAAAAAGGAAGAAACAAGGGGTCATTACACAGCAAAGATGCACAAAGCTACATGACACCATCCCTATATCTTTGTCTGATATTAAACTTTACTTCAAGGTAAACTGTTGCAGAGTGGAAATGACGGAGACGGCAAGCGCGGTTCTTTCCCATTAGGGGAGGAAAATGTCAGCAGGGCGAGATTGGTTGTGACAATAACACAAGATATAGGGATGGTGTC
>CASHTH010003723.1:0-16335 GCA_030341885.1 Geodia barretti
ATATTATACGACGCACTGTACGTCGTATTAGTGCGCATGCGCTAATATTATGCGTTATGCGTTAATATTCGGCCTCTCCCTGTAACAGATCGACAAGACAACGATAACTGCTTCTGTTCAAAGAGGTAGACAGAGAGAACTTCCGGCCGTTGAAAGTCCTCACGACAGAGAGGCTCGTCTTTTTCAGCGACGATTAAACACTGTAATAGAGCATTATAGAGGAAAACAAGTACCACTGTATGTCTGTTACGTTGACCTGGAAAAAACATTCGACTCTGTGAACCACTCACTTCTCTGGGTGAAGCTGGCACAACTAGGTATAAGCAAGCAATTGCTTACCTTGTTGCAATGTATGTATGCTAATGCAAAGTCATGTGTGAAAATTTCAAGGGGTAAACTACAGCAGGTTTTTCCCTGCCAGAAAGGTGTTAGACAAGGGTGCAACTTGAGCCCACTGTTGTTTAACTTGTTTACTAGTGACCTAGAGCTGGAACTGGGAATAAACAATGCTGGGGTTGAGATGTTCAACACCCGTTTAGACCTACTCATGTATGCAGATGACATTATATTGCTATCCCAAAGTGCATTTTGTCGCTATTCAACCAGAAAGGTTTTACATCAGAATTTGATGGATGTGAGCCTTTCCTAAGGAATCAACTAATGTGCACAATGAGAGATCAGTTCCTACAGAAATGGAATGAATATCTACAAAGAGAACACAGTGAGAGAGGCTCAGGAGGGAATAAATTGCGGACCTACAACATATTATATTCGAATTGGAACCTTACCTTCTAATTATCCATCAACCTAAATATCGCGCAGCCATGGCAAGATTACGAACCAGCTCACATTCACTGGAAATTGAGGTAGGAAGGTTCCATAAGCCCAGGCCTCTCCCTGTAACAGATCGACTATGTACAGTCTGTGACACAATCGGAGATGAATATCACTTCTTGTGTGTACACAATATTAATCAAAGAGGCAACAAATGGAAACAACTGTAGAAAATCACTTCCCTTTCTATCGTTTTATGTCCCAGGAACAGAAGTTTATATTTTTACTCAGCCATACACACCCGCAAGTGAACCACTCCGTATCCTCATTTATTTATCATTCTATCATCATGCACAATCGTAGGTGACCAGTGAGCCACCCTGGCTCTTCAGTGGTCGTTAAAATTTATATTATTATTAACCCTCGGCGCGCAGGTAAATAATGATATGATCGGGTTCAGTGCTACACTGGGTTGATTTTAAAAAAGGCTATTTTCGTAAAACTACTGTGTTTTAAAGTTATGGCGTGAAAACCAAGTAAACAAGCCAATTATGTAAATTAGCACAGGCTTACCTCGACCGCGTCCGTTCGCTCTGTGTGTCTTGAAGGCACAAGTCACAACGAAGGGCATGTATCGACTCACGCATGCTATTTACTACTGTAGCTAGCCCGTGCCAGACTCTCCGCGAGCTACTAGCGGGATACCACGAGTAAAGGCATAAAAAACCCAGCCCATCAATTAGTGGTACCGCACATGCGCAGTTCGCCAAGGGTTTGCACTTTAGTGCTTTTCATTATTATTATTATTACTGTGCAGAATTTTTTCTCCATCCTCTTACAGTCCGTCCAGTTGGCTTCGAAGGAGATGGATTCATCCGCGGTGGATGGTGTTCTTCGTCGAAGAAAAACAGAAGAAACAGAGAATCGTGTCTTCGGCTCGAATTTTCTATCTATGTATGCCCGGCCGTCGAAAGTCCTCACGACAGAGAGGCTCGTCTTTTTCAGGGGCGATTACGAGATCGAGAGCGGGCAAGGCAACGATACTGCTTCTGGTCCAAACTACGTAGCTATATTAGAAGAATGTTGAACATTGTTGGCGAGCGGGAGCGACCCAACTTGGGATTTGTCCGCGATTTTCGGTCTGCATAACGTGCCGTCAGCGCACAGTTTCCTTTCGTGAAGCAAGACAGTGCTACTTGTCGCCGTTACATGCGTACTGTATATCTATTCCCAGAACGGTGAGCAGGTGAGCAGAACGGTCCTTACCTTACGCTTTCAGCTCGTCTGTCGTGGTCCACCAGGATAGGCAGCGATCGATCGGCAACGCGGCGTGTGGCATGCAGCAGTATGTGCACGAGCAATCCTAGCGTATTTGCATGTTGCAGCTTGGAACCATGAACATTGGGAAGATGTACAGCCTCGATCAGTCACCGAAGGTTGCAGCGCATGCCGTCGAATGGAGGAGAGCTGGCGAGGCACCGCGTGTGAAAATGTGCAAAACATTTGGAAATATTTTCTGATAAAAAGAAGCGCGTACAAATCCGCGCATGCGCACTTACGCGACGGACGGACCACGGACGTATATATAATATATATATAAAATTCCGCTCGAACGAACGACTAGGTTGGCTCGCTCCCGCTCGCCAATTACAGAAAACATACTATAGCTTACACCTATAGCTAAAGAGTTAGGAATATCATTGTTAACCCTCGGCGCGCATGCGCAGCGAGGGTTACGGTAGTTGTCCCGTAAGTGTGTCTGTCAGTCTGTCAGTCTGTCTGTTACCACGTTTTCTGCCACCACGCGCACGAAATCCAGTAAATAGCGATATGATCGGGTTCAGTGCTACACTGGGTTGATTTAAAAAAGGCGATTTTCGTATAACTACTGCGTTCTAAAGTTATGGCGTGAAAACCAAGTGAACAAGCCAATATGCAAATTAGCACAGGCTTACCTCGACCGCGTCCGCTCGCTCTGTGTAGCTTGAAGGCACAAGAAGTCACAACGAAGGGCATGTATCGACTCCCGCATGCAATCTACTACTGTAGCTAGCCCGTGCCAGACTATCCGCGAGCTACTAGCGGGATACAACGAGTAAAGAAAAGCCCAGCCCTCCAATTAGTGGTACCGCGCATGCCCAGATCGCCGAGGGTTTGCACTTTAGTGCTTTTAATTTAAATAGCATTGTCATTAGAAAAAACCTGTGAGTCGTATTATTAGAGCAACTGGCAGGAGAAGGAATGTAGGCATGGTGCTCCCAGCAGAACTGGGACATGCAGTTGGCTCAGGGGATGAGGTGGCTGAGGTAAGAGCCGACTCTGAGCACTGCGAAGGAAACTGAGACTCACACAATGTGAAAGTGTCAACATTGATTTCCTTTATCGTTGGTTTGCCCTCTTCTCTCTCAACAACAGCATCTATGTAGTCGATAAACACATCAAAGCAACATCCAAGATCTTCGACTAGATTTTGTAATCTGACATGCAACCAATGGGGCAGGTTAATCCATGTGCTCTAGTTGCACAGTATATTGTGTCGTCTATTGCTTGCTCAATGTCATCATAGTGGGCGTAGCAAGGCTCCCCCTGTGTAGACCACACAGTCCAGCAAGAAACCTTGCCTTGGCCTGTATGTCATCATAGGCACCACAACTCATCCAGGTATTTATTATTTCGGGCCCGCAGGAAGACTTGCAGAAATCAGAGAGTGCAGAATGGTCAATAGACACTGAACCAAGGAGGCTGTTTGAATTTATCTGCACGGTAAGGGTGCTTGCAGCATCCTTGCATTGTTGTGTGAGGTCATTCCTGGATTGGATAGCTGTATCGATGCACACGATGTGCTCAAACGACAGTGAATGGTTGATGTCAACCAACTCTCTTAATTCGGGCTGTATGGTGATGACAAACATGCACCCATCCCTCCTGCGCTTATTACAGTTCTCAAACGTGGAGTTTACTATAGAGACCAAATCAGTTTCACCGCCAGCTGTACGAAAATCAATAGGGATGTTAACGCAACACCCAAAAGCCCCGTTGGAGTCATCGATGAGAGTTCTGCACTCTTCTGAACACTGACCCTCTGTATCACTCTGACAGGCTTCAACACTCTGTATGAATCCAAAGAGTGTCTGGACGTTTTCGTAGCAGTTCATTCTCCTATCGTGGCCACAGAGACTGGTAACAAGGTTCACCTCTCGCTGGTAGTTTTGAGTGATGCTACAGGTCTCCCAGGCAGTGAGGACATGAGGCCCACAGGAGGGTCAGCAGAACTGTGCAAACACAGAGTCTGACAGCTCATCCAGTGCACTGACTATGTCCTCCTCTGCAAGTATGGGGGTGATGGCTGCTGCCACGTTGGAGCAGGAGACGTCGTTGGTGAGGTGATTGGTGAGCAGTGTGACACACTGAGCTTGGTTCTAGGCTACAGCTCTCCTTTCAATACTGTGGTCCCCAGCAGAATTGGCCACTGCCACAGAGAGGCAGAAGAGGAAGGCTTGTGGGGTCATCTCAGTCCAGATGTTGGAAAACGCTGCTTGTGAATAACCTGGTTGCTGTTAGCCTTTTATAATCTCCTAGGATGAAACCCTAATGCATGGTTAATGTAAGCACTGGGCATGGATAGCGTCATGGTGTTTGGTTTGAAAACAGATCCAAGTTTAAGGATGATGTCATGTTTTGTAATGACGTTTATTGTGGCTTCAGGTAGTTCACCTGTCACTAGCGATCAGTACATATATACACTAATGAAAAGCACTAAAGTGCAAACCCTCGGCGAACTGCGCATGTGCGGTACCACTAATTGATGGGCTGGGCTTTTTATGCCTTTATTCGTGGTATCCCGCTAGTAACTCGCGGAGAGTCTGACACGGGCTAGCTACAGTAGTAAATAGCATGCAGGAGTCGATACATGCCCTTCGTTGTGACTTGTTGTGCCTTCAAGACACACAGAGCGAACGGACGCGGTCGGGGTAAGCCTGTGCTAATTTACATATTGGCTTGTTCACTTGGTTTTCACTGCATAACTTTAAAACACAGTAGTTTTACGAAAATCGCCTTTTTAAAATCAATCCAGTGTAGCACTGAACCCGATCATGATTTCGTGCGCGCGGTGGCAGAAAACGTGGTAACAGACAGACAGACAGACACACTTACAGGACAACTACCGTAACCCTCGCTGCGCATGCGCGCCGAGGGTTAATAATGGGGACTGCCTTGAGATTCTATTTCAGTCTGCCAGTTAAAACAAAAATGAGGGGAAGGGAAACCTCACCGTTCAAAGAAAGTATGACAACCCCATTACACACAGTATACTTTTTTGTACTTTTACTATGACTACGCATTTTCTCTCTTGACCCACATATCTCTCGAAGGGCAGCATAGGCATTGCACTGCATCCATTGACGTCTGACAGGAGAAATGTAGGGCTGGCTCAATTATATCTGCACGAGTCATCCTAGCCTATTTACAACTTGAACCTTAGAACCACGAACATTGGAAAGAGGTATATAGAGCCTCGTTGAAGAGCGCAGCGAATCCAAGCAAAGGGACGAGAGTTTTTTCGCTGGGTAGATTTCGCATTCATATGACAGCAAGGCAGCATATGAAAATAGGCGCGTTTCCCATACTGCAAGCGACGCTGACACAGACGAGCCTCTCTCTGCTCAGGAATCTCACGGGGCACGACGTTCTCTTTCCATCTCTCTTCGACGACGAAGGGTCATCTTCTCTGGACTGATCGCGAGAATACCAAGCTACACACAAGCGTATACGCGCGTATATACATGTATAGGCACGACATTCGACAGGCAGGCAGCATGTGAAATTTACAAATCCTTTCGGATAAAAAGAAGCGCGTAATCCTGGAGCATGCGCAGTTGGACGACGTACGGTCGTAGATACCCGACGTTCGTACCACTAGGTTAGCTCGCTCCCGCTCTCCAATTATACTGGTATACGTTTACTCCCGCTAGTAGCTCGCGGAGAGTCTGACACGGGCTAGCTACAATAGTAGATAGCATGCGGGAGGCCCTTCGTTGTGCCTTCTTGTGCCTCCGAGGTACACAGATAAAGCGGATCAGATCGAGGTAAGCTAGTGCTAATTAACGTATTGGCTTGTTCATTTGGTTTTCACGCCATAACTTCTGAAAGCGGGACTTTTACGAAAATCGCCATTTTTTTAATCAAGCCAGTGTAGCGCTGAACCCGTTGGTGTCTCTATTTTACCTGTTTGTTGCGCGTGGTGGCAGAAAACGTGGTAACAGACGGACTGACGGACAGACGGACAGACAGACGGACAAACCAAGTACTGTAACCCTCGCTGCGCATGCGCGCCGAGGGTTAAATATCCACGCCATTCGTACCACTAGGTTAGCTCGCTCCCGCTCGCCAATAATAATAACGAATGCAGGGCATTTTTGGCGAGCGGGAGCGAGCACACAATGACTCTATCTGCACGAGCCATCCTACAACTTGAACCTTACAATCACCAAGATTGGAAGGAGGTATAGACCGCCTCGGTCAGGTATCGAAGAGCGCAGCGAATGCGAGCAAATAGCCGAGAGCTCATTCGCTGGCTATATTTCGCATCGATATGACAGCTAGGGCAGCGTGTAAAAATCTGCGCGTTCCCTATCACGAAAGCGACGCTGATACAAACGAGCCTCTCTGAGTCTCACGGGCACGATGTTCTCTTTCCCACTGTCGACGACGAAGGGCATCTTCCCCGCACTATAATATGCACATGTATATGCACGACATCTCACAGGCAGGCAGCATATGTAATTTTGAAATCCTTTCGGATAAAAAGAAGCGCGTAATCCTGGAGCATTCGCAGTTGGACGACGTTATCCTCGCCGTTCGTACCACTAGGTTAGCTCGCTCCCACTCGCCAATAACTAGTAGGCGAATGTATGGCATTTTTGGCGAGCGGAAGCGAGCACACAATGAATGACTGTCTCGACGGAAATTCGCTTTGTCTGATAGCTTCGGATCTGATGGAGCCAGGCCTGTTGCGTTTCCTCTGATTCCGCAGCACGTGTATATAGCTCTTGCTCGTACAAGACTTGTCGCTAGTCGTGCTTCCCTTTCTTCCGCTGTTTCCGTGGCCAGGCGTTGCCTTGGCCCGTTCCCTATCATGCAGTCGGCATCGAGAAAGACGAGCCTCTCTTTGCTAAGAAGTCTCACTGGCACGACGTTCTCTTTCCCTTTCTCGTCGACGACGAAGGGCATCTTCTCTAAACCGATCCATCCAGAATGTGTGGTTGGCTTCGAACACACGAGAAATAATATACGGTGTAAAAATTTGAAATGTTTTTCGGATAAAACGAAGCGCGTGGACGACGTACGGTCGTAGATAAAATATATTGGCGAGCGGAAGCGAGCCGTTCGTTCGAGCGGAATTTTCTGTTTATATACTAGTGGAAATGTTGAACATTGTTGGCGAGCGGGAGCGACCCAACTTGGGATTTGACCGCCATGTTCGGGCTGCATAACATGCTCTCAGCGCAGCTTTCTTTTCGTGAAGCAAGACAGATCTACCTGCCGCCGTTACATGCGTACTGTATATTGCCAGAACGGTGAGCAGGTGAGCAGAACGGTACTTACCTTACGCCTTCAGCTCGTCAGTCGTGGTCCACCAGGCAACTGGCATGCAGAAGTATGTGCACGAGCAATCCTAGCGTATTCGCAAGTTGCACCTTGGAACCATGAAGATTGGGAAGAGGTACAGCCTCGGTCAGTCACCGAAGATTGCAGCGCATGCCGTCGAATGGAGGAGAGTTCTCTCGCCGGCTAGATCGATAGGCAAAGGCAAAGTGGGTGAAAATGTGTAAAAATCTGGAAATAATTTCGGATAAAAAGAACCGCGTAGAAAGCCGCGCATGCGCACTTACAGGACGTACGAACGCAGAAAATTCCGCTCGAACGAACGACTAGGTATATATATATATATGCAGTTGCAAGGTTGACCACGACTGACGAGCTGAAAGCGTAAGGTAAGTACCGTTCTGCTCACCTGCTCACCGTTCTGGCAATATAAACTACGCATGTAACGGCGACAGGTAGATCTGTCTTGCTCCACGAAAAGAAAGCGGTGCGCTGACGGCACGTTATGCAGCCCGAACATCGCGGTCAAATCCCAACTTGTTCGGGCTGCATAACGTGCTGTCTTTCCTTTCGTGAAGCAAGACAGATCTACCTGCATGCGTATTGTACGCGACCCAACTTTGGATTTGGACGATTCACCAAGTCTTTCCTTGGACGATCTGCAATTCTCGATCTTCAACTCATCAAGCGAATCGCAGCCGTCAACCACTCGCCGCGATGTTCGAGCGGAATTTTCTGTTTATATTGCGTTAGTACGTCGTGTAAGTGCGCATGCGCGGCTTTCTGCGCGCTTCTTTTTATCCGAAATTATTTCCAGAATGGTTGCGTCTCAGATATAGGTCTGAGTTTTTCAAAGCTGATATAATCAGCGGAGAGACAAGCTTTTCCCATGTGTGACCACTCCCAAGTCATGCGCACAGAGAGAGTAGTCTGCGGAGGCACTCCTTCTTAGGTCTAGCATGCCAACATCGTTTAGCCACCGCGCGCTGAGGTTGAACGACTACACGCACATACCTACCTACCATCCAGCGCTTTGCTTGATAATCAAGCAAAAATACTTCCTATCCCACCAGAAAACCGTTTTGTGCTAACTTGTGATGCATTATGCCCATACATTGTGAATGGACATGCACCATAATTAACCCTCGGCGCGCATGCGCAGCGAGGGTTACGGTAGTTGTCCCGTAAGTGTGTCAGTCAGTCTGTCAGTCTGTCTGTCTGTTACCACGTTTTCTGCCACCGCGCGCACTAAATCAGGTAAATAACGATATGATCGGGTTCAGTGCTACACTGGGTTGATTTTAAAAAAGGCGATTTTCGTAAAACGACTGTGTTTTAAAGTTATGGCGTGAAAACCAAGTGAACAAGCCAATATGGTAATTAGCACAGGCTTACCTCGACTGCGTCCGCGCGCTCTGTGTATCTTGAAGGCACAAGAAGTCACAACGAAGGGCATGTATCGACTCCCGCATGCAATCTACTACTGTAGCTAGCCCGTGCCTCTCCGTGAGCTACTAGCGCGATACAACGAGTAAAGAAAAGAAAAGCCCAGCCCATCAATTAGTCGTACCACGCATGCGCAGTACGCCGAGGGTTTGCACTTTAGTGCTTTTCATTATTCAAGCAAAAATACTCAAAATCGAGCAAATTCGACACATTTCTCAAGCAAAGGTTTATCTGCAGGTTGGTAGGTATGTACACAGTGCGCAAAGTAGACCAGCTACGCTCTATGAGGATATGTCGGCTCGATCCAGAGTCCGCGGGCCAGAGAAACTACTGCGCATGCGTAAATTAATGGAAGCACGCGCACCACCAATCGCTTCACACCTTGGCTGAGCAGTGCACTTCCTGGGATCTTCTGTAAAGCTACAACGAGAGAGAAAAGACGATGGCTGACCCGTATGCACCACCGGTATGTAAACAGCCGTACCGGTAGCTAGCCCGATTACATCCTCTCTCTCTCTCTCTCTCTCTCTCCCAGCCTTACCCTCCAGCGCAGAATCCTGGATACCCGCCTGTCCAGGATCAGGGCTATTCTGGCTACCCTCCCCAGTCTGCTGCGCCCTACCCTCCAGCTCAACAGGTAGATATCACTGTATAATTTCTCATAATGTACCTTACCGAATAGAAGTTACCAAAACTCTGTCCAAAGACAACGCAGATTGCGAAAATAAGAGATGTAATGATCTTGAACTCGTACCCTGCTGTATGTATGTACTAGCACTATTATATACAACTTGCTGATGCCTAACTACCGAAGTTTTCCGACGTGTGCAGCTAAGTATGTATGTCTACCTCACAAAATGGGAGGTTACAGAATGCGGTGATGTGAAGGCTCGAAACCCCCCCCCCCACATTGAAACACATAATTATAGTATAGGAGACGGTGATGATCGTGAACATTGTACACTACCATGAAGTGTGCCCTGGCTGGGCCAGCCTGTTGTAGGATGTAGGTGCTAATTGTACTGTATTTTGTCGCTATTTCTCTGTATGCACAAGTGATCAAACACACACTATGTGCTGATGACCAATTTGGCAACAGAAGTCTTGGGCATTAGCGGTTCCTTAGGAAAGCCCTCAGCCAGTGTCTGGCATTCCCTGTTGAGAAAGCAAGACTCTCACCCCCAGTTTTTCTCACGCTCAGTCCCTCTTCACATTGTGTGTGTGGCACTGGAACACAATATCCTCCCCCCAGCGCCACATTCCCTTGAGGTATACTTGCAGTAAATTTCCGCTCTCTTCTGATCCTACATTATTCCTAAGTGTATAATATACATACACATACATATGAGCACGTGGTATAACATTCTTGTCTTAGCCAGTTCCTGTTACACATCTGGCACATGCTAAGGTCACTACAGAGTTTTACAGCCAAACAATGCAAGGTGTGGCCATCAATGGTATACATGGGTTGATGTGAGAGTGACTGACACCAATCATTGCACTATTTAGAGCTGGGAGGTTATAGTGCAATTGTTATTCATGTGTCTTGACACATAAAGTGGACGTGTCTCACAACTAAAGACAGTCTTTACAGCATATACTCTGCCTCATTCCATGAAAATTCAAACTCAGTTGGACTACTACATAATTATGTGGTCTGTGTCAGTAATCTTCTCTGTGCAGTGTATGTATTGGGACATCTGATGCAATCCCATTGGATAGACATCTTGACCAGTACATTTGGAGTGGCAGATGTCCTTTTTTCATGTGGTGCATCATAAGTCCTCTCATAACTCGTCATTGACCAAGCGTCACCTACCTATGGTACAAATCTGCAACTGGTGAATGTGTGTGGCCTATTGCCAAGCAAACATGTGCCCTGAGCCTGCACCTGAGCCTGCATGTTGTGATATATCCTGTTCCAATGACTGGTCTTACAACCTGTAGTGAACTGTATATAGTAATACTGTAATGAGACCCAGCTTGTGCTAAAACTAAGTCACTACGACGAATACAGTGGATTTTTTTGGTGACCTATGCAAACATGAGTGCAACATAAAGTTTTTTTAGTACGCACTCGCGCGTGAAAACGTGTCTACTAAATCTCGTAGTAACTCACGTCGTGTTTACTGAGTGCCCGCAGCGCCGTTTCCTCACACAACCTGCACACGTGGAAATACAAGTGGGCGTCATTTCGAGTATGCACTAATAAGTTTGGCATCTCGTAAGTTGAAATCTACGAATGTTGGAAGCCCTCAGGCCCTCCCTCACGTAGCGTCCTCGCTACGTTTGGAACGCTACAACGCAAGGGCCCTAGGGGTTTTAACGTGCACATATTTCTCGGACTAACTTTCTAACTATTATTTAGTGCATATATGTGCAGTTTGTGTCACATACGAACATAAGTATCCGACAATCCAGACTTCTTTCTCATTACCATGATCCTTCCAGGACTTGGCATACCCATGTCTTGTAGTAAGGGTTACACTCTGCCCTTGTGTGGGTGGATGTTGCCTTCCTCTCGTCCTATTGACCTACATCCTCTGCCCCTTGATGTTTGATTGAGGTTGAGCTGTACTAAGGCCTCCTATAAGTCAGATCATTAGCGCAATAATGAGTTCTCCATGGTACTGTATGTAATGAAAAGCACTGAAGTGCAAACCCTCGGCGTACTGTGACGCGCACGCGTAAGTAAACGCATGCGCCGTACTACTAATTGCTGGGCTGGGTTTAGTTTTAGCTGTTACCCGTGGTCTCTTGCCAGCTCGCGCAGAGTCTGACGCGGGCTAACTACACTACTAGATAGCATGCGAGAGGCGATACACGCCCTGCGTTGTATCTTCTGGTGCCTCCGAGGTACGCAGAGCACGCGGATCGATCATGTCGTAGTAAGCCGTTGTGTATTTGCATATTGGCTTTTTCGCGCTCTAGCTTTGCAACGGAGCGTTTTCAGCGAAAACCACACATATTTTCTGACCTTCATTGCCAGTTCAGTAGGTGGTATCCTTTGTGAGACGAACGAACACTCGAGAAGTGAGATGACGAGTAACAGACAGACACACACACACACAGACAGACAGACCCAACTACCGTAACCCTCGCTGCGCATGCGCGCCGAGGGTTAATTATATGACATTGAAGCCTTTACTGGAGAGGTCTCCCATTCAAGGCCAATGATGACACCCCTAACTGCAACATACATACTCGGCTCTCATTAGGAGCAAAGACTCGGGACTTTTGGTACCCTATTTCCAAATGTGTCAGCATTACTAGGCAGACCATGCAAGCATTGCTCAATGTGTTATTTGTGCGGCTCAAAGAATAACACACACCTGCCCACTTACGTATGAGCGTGTAGAGCACATGGTGTGTTGCTGTTGCTCCAAGTCAGACGGTCATTCTCTCCTTCTCCAGTGGTTAAAAAATAGATTCTATTGTTGCTTGTAAAATTCCCTGAATGCGTGGGAAACTCATGTTTATCTTTATGTCTAACTGTGGTATAAGTGTATTATAAACCCTCTATGAACACCCTCCCTAACACTCACTTCCTCCCACCACCAGCAGGCTACTGCTTCTTTGTGTGTAACTGTGGTATATGTACATACATATCTCTATTATAACCCTCTATGAACACCCTCCCTAACACTCACTTCCTCCCACCACCAGCAGGCTACTGCTTCTTTGTGTGTAACTGTGGTATATGTACATACATATCTCTATTATAACCCTCTATGAACACCCTCCCTAACACTCACTTCCTCCCACCACCAGCAGGCTACTGCTTCTTTGTGTGTAACTGTGGTATATGTACATACATATCTCTATTATAACCCTCTATGAACACCCTCCCTAACACTCACTTCCTCCCACCACCAGCAGGCTACTGCTTCTTTGTGTGTAACTGTGGTATATGTACATACATATCTCTATTATAACCCTCTATGAACACCCTCCCTAACACTCACTCCTCCCACCACCAGACCGCTACGACAGTGGTGGTACAGCAGCAGCCTGTGATCCAGCAGTCAGTGGTGTTCCGTGACCGTCCCGTGTTGGTCACCGACAGCAACGGACAGCAGGTATCACTATCATGTGTGTAGCTAAAACGATTTCCTTCAAGCCTTCCCTCCTTAAAGAAAACTGTTGTTAAAGGTTCCCTTAAATGCCGTGTATTTTTATTACTTGTGCAGAAATAGACATATTATTGTGTAAGGCTTCATTATACAACAAATTAGAAGCCCTGAAGAGAAATGTGAAATAATTAAGTCAAATGTGCTTGTGTGAACCAGCTTACTGCGTGGGGCATGCTAAATATGTTGGCTTTAACTTGAGGGAGACTTCCACCATATAGCCACAGGTTGGTGATAAGTGTGGAGCCAATAAGCCACACTAAGCCACACTTTTAATTCTGTGGAGACCTTAGAACTGCTGGTGGTTTAGTGACATGTGGTGCCATATGCTACAGTTATGACTGCCATTAGTTACACATTGTCACACTTCCTCTAGGACATTCATATTTAGGCCAAGACAAAACATAGTGTAGTAGTTGTGCTTCTATACCATGAGTGATTAACCCTCGGTGCGCATGCCCAGCGAGGGTTACGGTACTTGGGTCTGTCTGTGTGTGTGTCTGTCTGCTACTCGTCATCTCACTTCTCGAGTGTTCTTTCGTCTCACAAAGGATACCACTTACTGAACGGGCAATGAAGGTCAGAAGTTTCGAACGGTTTTCTCTGAAAACGCTCCGTTGCAAAGCTAGAGCGAGAAAAGGCCAATATGCAAAAATACACAACGTCTTACTACGGCATGACCGATTTGCGTGCTCTGCGTATATACCTCGGAGGCACCAGAAGATGCAATGCAGGGCGTGTATCGCCTCTCGCATGCTATCTAGTAGTGTAGTTAGCCCGCGTCAGACTTTGAGCGAGCTGGCAAGAGACCACGAGTAACAGCTAAAACTAAACCCAGCCCATCAATTAGTGGTACGGCGCATGCAATTACTTACGTGTGCGCGTCACAGTGTGCCGAGGGTTTGCACTTCAGTGCTTTTGATTCTAAAGGCTTGTAAAGACTTCCGGTATATACTCCATGTTTCATATGCACTTGGACGTTATTGATTATGACACACACACGCACACACACATGCACAGGTGACAACTCAACTACAGTTCAAGTCTGGGGCACTCACCTGGCTCATCTGCTGCGCCATCTGCTGGCTGACTGGGTTCTGGTGTCTTGCTCTCATCCCGTTCTGCATCGACGACACCAAAGATGTCTACCACATCACCCCCACTGATGGGAGAGTGGTCGGAGTTTACAAGAGGCTCTAATCCCCTCCTAATGCTTTATACTGAGACTATATAGACCAAACATTGTATTTTATGGTATAGGGTTTTTGCATCACTTTGGGCTGAATGTGGGCCCTTGATAGCATATTGTTATGATAACCAAGGCAGCTTGCAGTATAAAGTGCCAGAATACGACAGCTTCGTGCGTAGTGCAGGAGACAAGAAGGCAACCTACAGAGCACCAGGGATCAGCTTTGTTGCTGATCACACTGCATGTGTGTTCTGCCGTATCAGTCGGCTGTGAGCTCCACCATGATTACAGAGGGGAGGTGAATGAGTGCACTAGCTCTGTGTAGAATAATGAAACCCGCCCATTTAATTAATAGTAAGCCGCGATTGAGCATGCGCAAAACCAAAGGGCGCGGTGAGCGCGACGCGACACGAGATCGAGATTGAGCGACGATCGCCGACGATGACTGATCAACCAGTGAGCCCAGTTGTTTCTCCTACATTATGAGACTTGATATCCCTCCAATATTGTATTGTAGCCACCTTATTATGCGGAGAAAACTGGCCCCTACCCGCCCCAGCCTCAGGCTGCCTACCCTCCTCCACAACAGGTCAAGTCAAGTCCGTCGTATTTCGTAATCAGCTGTCGCAAAACTGCTGGCGTGGGCCATGGCACTGTAACCTCTTGTGACACTACAGTTCCGTCGGGGAGCGTTTTGCCTTTTCTCTAGACGATTGCATGGCTCAGCAATTTTGTGAACAATGTAGATTGTTAGTCACTCATGACTTGTCACACGATGAACGAGACTAACCTATATATGTACGATGCATACGCACCAGGGCCAAGAAGATGGCAAACCCACGCAGATACATAAGCTGTGTGTAGGAGTATTTGTAGTACTATGAACTGTCTGCCAGCTCAGCGGCAATCAGTGCAACTGCTAGCACTCATATTCGCTGGAATTCATCCTAGTTACATATATACCCAATGGGAATTCCACAGGCAAAACATTTCCTTATTTGGTTACCTCAGTGTTGAATTAAGCTGGCATGCAATTTATCTGGCAAAACCGTCACTCTCTTTCTCTTGCTGGACTATTGCCTCACACAAGTCTGTATGAAAAAATTAGTACATAATGTAACCCTCTGTGGTAGCTATGTACATAGAGAGTGATAGTTGTTCCCAATTAATGTTGGGGTATATACCAGCCTTTCTGAAGAGTTTTGGATAAGCAGCTAGCTACAATCATTTAACGGAGAAATAGTCAGTAATAAATTTAGTATGTCAGTCTCTCACTTTATCTCCCTATGTACGTGTGTATTACTCCTGCCGCTCAGACTGTTGTAGTGACCCAGCCTGTGTTTACTGCACAGCCAGTGGTGTTCCGCGACCAGCCTGTTGTCGTTACTGACAGCAACGGACAACAGGTACAGCTGTATAGTTGCTTCCATGTGCTCCTACACAATTTACACACACACATACATCACTGTAGCAAATAGAGCACCAGTTACAGAACAAAATGCACTAGGTTTTGGTCTATAGCGTGTATATACATCGTGTAAAAGGTAATTAACCCTCGGCGCGCATGCTCAGCGAGCGTTTGTCTGTCGGTCTATCCGTCTGTTACCACGTTTTCTGCCACCAGGTACAACAAACAGGTAAAATAGCGACACCAACGGGTTCAGCGCTACACTGGCTTCATTGTTTAAAATGGCGATTTTCGTAAAAGTGCCGCGTTCAGAAGTTATGGCGTGAAAACCAAGTTAACTAGCCAATAATGCGAATTAGCAGAGGCTTACCTCTGGACCGCTTGTTCTGTGGATGTTGAAGTCACAATAAGTCGCAACAAACAACGTGTATCGACTCCCGCATTCTATCTACTATTGTAGCTAGCCCGTGTCAGACTCTCCGTGAGCTACTAGCAGGAGACCGCGAGTAAATGCATACTATTGTAACCCAACCCATCAATTAACGGTACCGCGCATGCGCAGTTCGCCGCTCCTACAGTATGTGTGTGTAACCATTGATGTTGGTGAACTCACTCACACCACCTCCCACACAGGTCACAACACAGCTGGAGTACCGCTCAGGTCTTCTCACCTGGCTCATATGCTGTTTCATCTGCTGGATCACCGGCCTGTGGTGCATTGCACCAATCGCTTTCTGCATCGACGCTACCAAAGATGTGTACCACATCACCCCAACTGACGG
>CASHTH010003724.1:0-15506 GCA_030341885.1 Geodia barretti
ATACATGTTTATAATGCAGTTAGATTATTTCACACATGCCATGACATGCCAAGTTATTCAAAGTGATATTGCAATCTCACTGTGCTATATTTATTGACACCTGTGCCTCCTCTAACTACAGCCCACTCTTTTACATGTCCACTTTCTTTGTCATGCTCCATCAAGAATTTAGCACTTAACATTGTAGTGTCATGTGATGTGCCTGGCATTGGTTTGCAATTATAATAGTTATGTTTATGACAATGCCTTGCAGGATTTGTTTGCACTGCTACTGCAATTCGTGACTGTGCAGGATCTAGCAACTACTGTGGCATTCTTCCAAGCCCCAGTGACATATATGGTTATGCTGACTTAACCTGTGAAGAAAATCATTGCAGATGTTCAGCAATGGAACACTATGACTACTGCACTTGCTTACGTATGTTATGAACCAACCTTTCTTGTGAAATTATGCATAATGAGCTGATGGTGCAGCTCCTCTTGCAGCTGGACTAGTTACATCATCTACTAAAGTTTTTGTCCTTAGACAAGTAGAGTGTAGCTACTAGTGAGAGTCATTATCGACTGCCAGGTAGCTACGTTCATTCAGATGCAAGGTTTGCAGACCAGAAGAGATAAAAACTAGGCCGCACCATACATGTGTAGACTAAGGGTCCCTCTATCACACAGCCAGGTCGCTATGCTTCTGCAGGTGTTACCATAGGCTAATATATATTGTGTTTTTTTCTGTCATATTTTTATGCATACACACAGCTCATATTGGCAGTTGTCTGATAGAGAAGGACTCCGAGAATAGAGTTGTGAATCCAACATCTGGGGGAATTCCCGAGACTACATACAGCTGTGTGGCATCTGACAACTGTAACTATGAAGTCCATGTCATTGGGAACTATGAGAGCAGTAATGGCAGACATGGGTTCTTTACTGAGAGAGTAGCAGGGGACACAGACGTGATAGTCAGTGTCTCTGGAGAGAGTCCTCGTCCTCTCATACTAGTTCTGACATCATATGAGCCAGTGAGGTGGAGACTGAGTGTCACTAATGGAATCACCATCGACAGAGTCATTCTGGTAAATAGCTAAACATCAAAATAAAATAAAAATTTACTACTCCTTCCGTTGATGTTAACTTTGCCCATACACTGCTATCTTGTTTTGAGCACGCATATATGACAGGTAAAATACAGCTCACGCTTTACTTACATACTACGTAAGAGAAAGAGTATGCTGAAACGTGGCGGTTTAGCATGCTAAGCATGTCATGCCATCACTTTGTATGTATTGGCCCACCGAGGTAATAAAACCACCAAGACGCAGTGCCAAATACTAAGTTATTACATGTAAAATAACAGCTCGCGCTTTACTTACATGCACTTATCAGCTAGCTTTTGCACCAAAAAACCATGTTACTCATTTTATGACTTGTACTAGAGTTCCTACTACAACAGCACAGTCAGCTCAAGCCCTGCTAGTGCTATCAGACTCACTGAAATCCTAAGCCGCTCAGAGGGAATCAGGGGGTATGGATCCGATATAGGAGGTGGAAAGACTGCAGACCTACTGTTGTACCTTCAAGGGAGGTTTGGTCCTGTAACATCATTCAGTGGTAGCTACAGAGCAAGTCGATGGGAGCTCAACATCAAGAGGAGAGCAGGTTTGTATAAATTTTTTTTGGATTTGTACCTTAGTGCAGTAGCTATCTTATGTACATAGAATGTGGTTGGGCCAGTACGGCCTGCCAAAACCTCTCCCCGCCAGCAAATGGAAGAGTGGATATCTCCAGTTTGGAGCCAGAGACTACAGTCAGATACAGTTGTAATGTCGGGTTTCAGCTCTCAGGGAACAGAGTAAGGACCTGTCTGGAATCAGGACTATGGTCTGGGCAGGCACCAAATTGCACCAAACACTTGTGCCCTCCTCTCTCTCCTCCTTCCAATGGAAAAGTGATGTTTTCTGACACAAGACCTTTCTCAAGTGCCACTTACACATGTGACTCAGGATTTGGTCTTGTTGGCCAGTCTGTACGCACCTGTGAACAGTCTGGAAGCTGGTCGAGAGAACCTCCAGTCTGTGTTGCCTCTGTGTCGTATACTTCACCTCCCAAATCAGACACCTCAACTTCAAGTTCTTCCAGTGGTAAGACATGTAGCTCTCTGTTGTTTTTCCATGGATGTTAAGTATGTTTTTCTACTCTATCCCAGGTGTTAGCATAGGTGTGGCAATTGCTGTTTTGGTGCTCGTCGGGACTGTCGTTCTAGTGGTAGCAAGAGTGTGGTTCCTACTACACAGGCACCGTAGCCTCTCGAGAGTCTCTCACCAGCGGTCGTCACCTCCAGTGCCCACTATTCCAGCTCATGAGACAACTATCTCCCACCCTCCTCTCTCCAACCCTCCTCTCTCAACTGAGACTAAGTTGGCAGAGGAATCCACATTCTCAGCCAGTGTCTGACAAGCCGCCTGACTATCACCAGGCAGTCAATCTTCCCTCTGCTGACTCCCCTCCTTCTTATTCTTCCCAATGAGATTATACACGATGAATATTATGGGACAATTAACATATATACACACAGATGTACAAATATTTTTCCGCATGGTATTTCTCACACACAACATAAATTATTGTGGTCTGTCATGATACTTCAGGCTATTCATCTAATTTTAAGAATGATGGTCCGAGTCTCTTCTTCAGAACATCTGAAGCATGTAAAAAAGGATTTGTCGTGTATCCAAAAGTATCGACCTTTAGTATTGCTTTTATTCAAGATTATCGACAATGCATAAATATTCAGGCGATGAAGGCCCATTTGACTGAGCGCCCCGCAAGGCTCGCGTAACACCGCGCAGACTCTGGCAAGTTGCTCTTCGTGCACATCGACAGCAAGTTAGCCAGTTGGAAGTGTGCACACTTACTTACAGATGGTACTGGAGGTTGAGAGTTTCTCTGCAGGTCTGCCAACTCGCCTGGTAATACGCTCGCAAGCGCATTGGACAACGCCCCTGCCTTGCGCATGCGCGAGGCTCACTGATGCAGCAAATGGCGTTGTTCAGTGTCGACCATGGAAGAGCTCCATGAAGGCCTAGGGAGTGATTCTCACTGAGTTTCTAGTCGTTTTGTACGCAGATCACGTGAGATTTCACCCGTGTCATCCCTATATAGATAGAACCGACTCTCTAAAAAAGAGTCGGTTCTATATAGGGATGACGCGGGTGAAATCTCACGTGATCCGCGTACAAAACGACTAGAAACTCAGTGAGAATCACTCCCTAGGCCTTTAAAACATACTAGCAATAGTCTACGGGCCCATATCTACCTATACATGTCCCCCAAGACCTCAGACGCTCCTTCAGTCCCACGCGAGAATTGGCTCATACGCTATTTCACAATTTTCCTTCTTCTTCAGACCCGTTTTCTCCTTGCTAGAACAAGTTGAAGCGCTGATTTTTTCACTGAAGGTCTCCAATTTCGTCGGAGGTGTGCACGGACATCAAGCGATCGTTTCTTTCTTGCCGCAAGTCACTATGGTAGATCTTCCGAATTCCATGGTCGACACACTACTCTCAGCATCAGTGAGCCGCGCGCATGCGCTAGGCAGGGACGTTGTCCAATGCGCTGTGCGCGCGCGTATATATTACCGGGCGAGTTGACTGACCTGCAGAGGAACTCTCAGCCTCAGTGCCTTCTGCAAGTAAGTGTGCACATTTCCAACTGGCTAGCTTGCTGGCTTCATTACAAACAAAAGTATGTTTTTTTCTCTTTTATAAGATATGAAGATGAAACTTTGCAAAAAGATTGGAATCCGTGACCCGGAATGCAAGAGCGTTTTAATTTGTTTGTAAACAACAACAAAAACAGAAAATAGCCCTAGGCCATACATTATGATATAGACCAATAAAGTGTGCTAAGTAGGTAGACAACAACAAACAGCCTCAGGCAATAAAAACTTGTAAATAGTGTTTGTGCCTATAAATACCAGTTTAACCCCTGCTCATCTCACCATGTAATTACAACTTAATTTGGGGCTCTTTGGGCCTTCATCATACGAAGGAACTCCCGCATGGTATCTACTAGTGTAGCTATATAACCCGTGTCAGACCCTAAGCAACTTCTATCGGGAGACCAGCACGCCGAGGGTTTGCACATTTAGTACTTTTATTTTTCCTCACAACCAACATATTATATTATACAATGGATTCTGCATAATAATTATAATAAACAACAATTCACCTTGGAGCTACCAATAAAATAGACGTCATTTTTACAAAGATAGGATAACATAGGTTGATATTGTTAATGAATTGTTGTGGTAAAAAGAATAGCTATGCATATTTGAGTTTAAGTAACCAATAATTGAAAATCTACCAATAATAACTAATATTTAATCTATAAAATAATTGTCAGGAGCTCAGCAATCCCAAAGTGTCCCTTGGCTCTGGCCAAGTCTATAGGTGCCTTTCCATCCTAAAAAACAGTATAATAATATTAGCTATTGTGGTACCACTCTATTAAAACACCCCAAGAAAATATTTTGCATGCAATAAAAACTTATTCTTTAGCGTTCAATAAGAGAATTAAAACAAACCACAGTGAAAGTGTTTAAAAAAATTATTAGTGACTTTACATACCTTAGTCAAAACATTTATCTGATCCTGAACTTTAATGAGAATCTTCACCACATCAACTCTTCCTTCATGTGCTGCCATGTGAAGTGCAGTCCAGCCATCCTAAAGTATTTTAAATTCACATCATGCACACGTGTGCAGCATTATTAACCTTATCCTGTGTGTCAGCATCTGCCTTAGCTTCAAGTAACATCATTAATATCTCAGTCTTTCCACTGATTGCTGCTGTCATTAGAGGTGTCCTGCCATTCTGATAGAACAAATTCACTATAACAAAATGGTTAGCTATATACCTGACATTTATACGATATAGCGAGTCTAGCAGTAAGAAGGAAAAGTACAACTGCCCACATGAACACTCCCTCTGTATGATTCCTATAGAATTCTCTTCCCCCTCATTCTTTTAATTTTTTTTTTCCTGGCTTTCACCCATCACCTTCTTTCCTTTCTTTTCTTTCTCGTCACCTGCGGACTCATTAGAGACTCACTTCGAACTCCGTCCTAGGATCAAACAAGGAAGAATGAAGAGGGGTACATGGTAGGCAAATAGAGTTCCTGGTATACGAGGTGCGGAAACAGGTGAGCTTCAATGTAATGAAAAAAGAAAGACAGAAACCGTAATAGGGACGGGCCCAAGATAAAGAATGAAATAAAAAGTGGCGATCCAAGGACTAAAAGAGGGGAAGAGAAAGGTAACTCTCAAGCAAAGCCAGTGTGGGAGGAACTAAAGCAATGGAGGGACAGGGGGAGTTTATAAAAGAATAGAGGAGGATGTGGGACCTTCCGCGCTACGCTCGTGTCCCAAGGCACCCCCACCTTTCCTGGTCATCGACGAAGGAGACCTTCACCAAATCACCTAGCATTTACTCATGTTCACTAAGTGTATCGTCGGCGTGGAGAGTTTATTTCGAGGCCACCGGTGATGTGGTTCAGTCAGGGGGGCATTTTCCTCTAAGGCACTCGCTCACGACGGGGGGGTTCGATGCTCAGCATTTATCCGCTGATACTCCCGTTTTTGCTCCCTACTTCAAACAGTCATCATGGTACGTTACTTTTGCTGCATTCGAAAGTAAAATTAAAAATGCTTTGGGATACAAGAGAGACTACCATATATTTGATATTTACATCATCAACACTGTCACTCGACTTCACAAGCCTTGACACTGTTAGCCAGTGCAGCGTATCCTCGGTGGGAGAGGGGGGCACTAGTAGAGGGCAGTCTTAGGGACGTAAACCGCTGCAGTGCTTCGCCATGTTCTCCCTGCTGTATTTTCCTCGTCTGAGGAAGGAGACTTTCGTTTAGATTTCTCGGCCGGAAATTCGCGCATTCCCGAGGAGCCCAATTGTCCAAATTCAGACTCGGTAGAATCCGCTAAAGAGAGCCTCGCGATGTTGCAAGCCCAGCTCATTCTCGCTGAGGTCTTAGGGGATATCAGCAGTGCGAAAAGAGGAAACAAAGTGATAGGAAGACCGGCGTGCGCCTCGTGTCTTCATTTGGGCTTCATGGGATCTGTCTTTTTGCCCTCGGGGGCGCAGCTTCTGGGAAGATTCTTCCCGCCCCGCCTCTTGTCCGGCCACACTAAGCGCGTTGATCTAGCGGCACCACACGAAGAGGAGGAAGACAAAGCGTCTCATAGAGAGTCGAAAAGAGTGTACGGAGAAGTAAAGAACAGTGTAAAAACTTGAAGGTTACGAAACCTGAGCTGCCAGATGAAGAGCTGTCCACCCGTCGCTGTCAGTGTGCATTACACTAGATATAGCATTTGCACTGTGTAGCTGCTGTCGATACCGCATTGGCTACCTGATAGTTTGTGCATCAGTATCCTCACGCATGTAGAGCCCACATTAGCTTGTGTCTCACTATCCCGTCTTTCCCGCAAACGATGCTACCATAGTGGAGAATCCCATCCTACCAGTCTGAAATTGATTTTTCTATATCAATGAAAACAGCTCACAAACAGCACAAATCATTGAAGCCTTAGGCGAGTCGTTCATCAATAGACTATTATGTCACAGTGCCCTGTTGCCCGCCATGCCAGCGAGGATATATAGAATCCATATCTATCTTCACGGCCAGTATGCGACATGGCAACGGCGTGCAGACAAATTTGATCTATAAGTTATAGTGAACCTGAGCATTCTTGTTGTGTAAATTTTGTGAACAAGAATCACATTCATACTTGACCCTTTTTCTCTCACTGACTTAAAGCCATTATACAATGGTATTAATATTAACTTTCCTTTTGAGGTAGGTGTGAGTTGGTGGTGTTACAGCTCGCCTTTTGGGTGCCTCAAAAGTGTCCGCAGTGTACTCACTAGTTGTCCAACGTTTGAATGGTTAGTAGTCGTCGCTGTGTTTTTGCGTCAGTTATAGTTGGGTCACTGACAGGAATGGCGCGACGATTTGGTATATTTGATCTCGATCGATGTTTACAGAAAAGTCTTTATATTCACAACTTATAGTATGGGTGGGGCTTATTCTTCCTTTAACGCAAGATTGTTGTTGGAGAGGCCAGCATGTTTTCATCATCATCAACTCGATCTCAACATCAATCGACCGTTTCCGCTAGTTACGTACAGAGAATACTTATAACTGTGTTTTTTAACCCTTGTTGCTCATTCGTTCGGGTGTCACCCGATCTGCCCGCTTGTTTATGAAGGAGCATGTACATTGATTCATATCCCTTCATACTTAGCCAAGACGAGGGCAGTAATTCCCGTCCTGTCATCGGGTATTAACGCGTGGCCGTTAAGGCACGCATACAAGATATTAGCAGAGTGTACATCATCACTGTGATACGTTCTGGTGCTGTGATTCAACAGTGTACTAGCGCTATGTAGTGTACCTCTGTTTGCAGAGTTGACCTGAGCTCCACACTTCCGTCAGTAGTTGTCACAACATCAAATTTTCTTGTTGTGGCTGCCAGTATGAAGAGCAGTCCGCCATTCTGTCAACATACTATCCAGTACAACAGAGCAGTCCAGAGCTCAAGCAATTGCATAATGTTGTTTCACTACTATGAATGGCTTTCCTTCAAGCCCCTCCAACATACATGTACAATTTTTGCTCTTAAAAGCACACCTTTCACATACATTTTGCTATAGGCAGGACAGCCCCTATGCTTTCATGCCCCTCTATTAATCTGTGTCTCAGATCGCAGACCATATCCTGTGGTGTCTATGTTGGCATCTGCTCCCATTAGCAGTTTCCCACAATTTGATATGTCCTGTGAATGCGCTGCATCATGCAGAGTCATCCATTCTGAAGTAGAAGGGATTTCTCAAAATGTATAAGTTGTATCGACTGCTGATGCGTGACCACGCAACAGTATCTATTGCTCTCATTATATCCAGTGTTCACATCCAGGGCAAATATTGCTACAGACATTCTCATTTCTACGTTGTCACTTCCTCCCTCAGACGTATACAGTTGAAGTCAAAAGTATATACCTTTTGCATAGGTTGACGTCGCCCACGAATCGTCGATTTTGAGCAGCACTGCGACTTCTTCATTTCCCCTTCTACTTGCAATGAAGAGCGCAGTAGTACCAAGTCTAGGTTGAAGGAAACTATATTAATGTCACACCTGTGCGTTTTCAACAGGAGTTAAGAATACTGTTTTTGGCAGCGAAGCGCGAATGTTCAAATTTTCACAAAGCGTCTTTTGTTTCGCGTAATTAGAAACCACGTAAAACATTACGATATGTGCAGTGTGGCAGTGCGGGTCACAACAAGGAATATACATAATACAGAAAAAATCTCGCATTCAGACGACTAAATTGCCTTTTGCTTGCCAATATGTTCCCAGCCAGGTTTTGCATTAATGCATATGAATACTGCTTGTTTTATATCATTCAGTATCTGATCAAACGAACTTACAACTGTCTGTATGTCAGTTTGAGCCAAGGAATTAGTCAATAATGCTACCATTTCACTGTGGCCCTCGTTGCATAGCATTGCAAGGTGAAGGGCAGTCCAGCCATCCTACAAGAATAGTTAAAACTGATCATATACAGTAGGTGGTGTTGGAAATTTATTATACCTTTGTCTGCTGGCTTACATTTGCCTTAGCTTCGATTAGCATGCGCACAACACCTTTGTGTCCATGACATGATGCTATCATAAGTGGAGTCAAACCTCTCTGGATGGAGAAATAAAAGTTGTATAAATAGCTAGTAACTCATAGTAAAAACCTTGTCACAAATACGATGGTCTGCACCATGTTGAAGAAGAAGACTTACAACATCGTATGGTCCTTCTTTACTCCTATAAAAGATCATACTGGGTTCCTCAACAATGTGGGTATTTAACGGATTCACTTCTATGAAACCTATCTAACTCTGGCAAGGGATTCTGTTTGTGCAGGCCAAATGGTGCATGTCCGATGTAGCCGCTCACAGTGGTAACTGGCAAAGCCCTTGTGGGGATGAATCTCATTAGTTCACAAACCACACAAGTGCTGCTCTCATCCTTGGCCTTTAGAAACTCGTGGTGCCAGAGGAGAAGTTGCGTATGCTCTGCTGATGTGGGCCAACAAGCCCGAAACCGCTGTCTCCGATCCCCCATCTTTTTTCCTCCTTGTCCTCCCAGTGTTTTTTTTCACTTTCTCCTTTTCTCTTTAGTTTTCCCATCCCTCACTTGTCTTTTTTATTGCACTTCGTCCATTCTTCCCGTTGGTTTCTCCCGCGGCGGGAGGGACTCCGTCCCTCGGCAGGAGCGGGAGACTCTTTTTTTTTTTGATGTCTCGGGGCCCCTCTCACACAAGCATCAAAAGGCTCCTCGGGGGGCCGAATTACGCGTGTCTCGGTCGCCCTGATGGCAAGAGGGAGGAGGCTTCGCAACGACGACGAGGGTATGGGGCGGTGTCACTCGTGTAACGGATCGCGAAATACCGAGAACGACAACAACGAAAACAGGGTCACAGCCCACTCAAGCGCGCACACCGCCCAGGAAGAACGTAACCCCGCAGGGGTTCAGAAAACGAGATGGGAAAAGGTCACCTAATCCGCGACAAAGGACTAATCTCGGCATATCTCGAGGCTATACTCTAATCCCCGCATTTAATCTACGTTAAGGTTTGCCGTTTCCTCCGGCGAGAATCACCCAGTCACACATATCTCGTTTCAGCAAATCGCCATTTTATTCGTTTGGTGTAGTTCTGAAGCCGTTGGTATCGGTGTCTCATGTTGTAATTCCCCCTCTTATGTTTTATTCCGAGTAAGAGTCGAGCGAGCCAGACGTACAGCAGACAGATTGACTTAACTGTAACCCCGGGTGTACTTCTCAGCATGAATAATTTGTATGTATGTTTAGGATGTAATTTATGTGTTGCAAGTGCCCAGACAGGACAGCATGAGCCCTGTTACATACATCGTACATATCGTACATACATACGTTACGAGTTTACTGTCCACAGCACAGTGGTTTAGGTTTGTCTTGTGTTTGTTGTGTTTGTAGATTTTCGAACCCCTACCATCCTCAGTTGGTAGAGCACGCTCACAACGCCTCGCACTAGAAAACTGTAGAGTGTCGTGAGCTTCGAATCCCACCTAGGGCAGCATCTTTGGGAAAACAGAGCTCTGTCCTATGTGTAGTTTGATTGGTTTGTTTGTCAGCCGTTTGCCTTTCTCATCACACTCATAGTTTTCACATACGTACAGCACGTCACTACATAACATACATACACATTACTACACTACACTGCATAAGACTAATGAGTGGGGTCATGCTATGTTCCTAGAGCTCTGCAGTACACACTCTCTAATACATCAATCAAAGTTCTACGCCTCATTTTTGCGTATTGATTGTTTGTGTTCTTCGTGCCTCATTAGCGTCTTGACGACCTCACATTCCCTTGCATGACATGCTGCATTAGTCGTTGTCCAGCCATTCTAAATCGGCATAATACAACACTACTGCTTACATGCATTACAGCGAGGAATATTTTATAATACCATCGCTGCGATATCAACATCTGCATGGTGTAACAGCAGTAGTATCTACTACAGATCTGTGGTGGCCATTATACTCACTTGCACACTGGCACGAGAGAGCAGCTCTGGCGATCCGCAGAGATAACAAATTAAAATGCATTCCTTTTGCTACACACATCTATTCTGTGTGA
Source organism: Geodia barretti (assembly GCA_030341885.1). Classification (NCBI taxonomy): domain Eukaryota; kingdom Metazoa; phylum Porifera; class Demospongiae; order Tetractinellida; family Geodiidae; genus Geodia; species Geodia barretti. The sequence goes on from CASHTH010003724.1 coordinate 10,744, forward strand.
TCGATTGGATAGATACTGGGCTTGCAGATGTAGCATTTGATTTTACCTTACAGTCTTTATGTCACCACGTGAGCTAGAAGCCTCAGTTATTACTCTCTAACACTCTAACACATCAGCTCTACCAGTGTTGTGCGGCCAAACGGAGTGCACATGAAGACCATCCTGCACCCATGAACAATAGTCATTCTATTACTCATGATTTAGGATCAGACGAACTTCAATACCATCATTATTGTTGTGTTAATGCTGTTTGTTTACTTGCCTCTTGAGCCACTTGCCTCAACCAGCATCTTCACAATGTCAACCTATCCCGCCCTCAATTGATGCTCACATCAGTGTGTCCCTGCCATTCTGCATGGCAAAGAGGAATAATTTTCCCTGTACAAAGAATTGTTAACTATCGATAGCTCACATATCCTTCGTATTTGCCGTATCCAACCATCTGCATAAGTGTAAAGAAGCACGACCTTCTACTACAGATCTATGCCCTATCTTGATCTATCTGCAAGAGAGAGCAGTCCGCATCTACAGACTGATTAGATTGAATATAAAGTGTGCTAAACCACAATCTACGTAGATTGCTCACACACACCTCTTTCTGTGTGTTTCATGTTGTCCCTACGTCATACCGCTTGCAGTAGTCTTTTGCCACACCTCTAGTATGGCCGATCAAAAGTATGCCGCCATAAGCGAGTCCAATGCGCTCCCTAAACTGCACAGAATGTCCTCATATTTTTAGTATAAATGTGTAGTGTTTGTTTTGGGGAAGAAAAAAGTGAATATCGATAGTCCTAGTGTCTGGACACAGGACGATGTGCCAACCTCAAGCCACCACCGCAACGCATTGTTGGGCTCTGCACTGGGTGTGTCATCCTTAGACCTCTAAAGAAGAGTAGGACACGTATGCCCAGCCTTTGCAACACATGGGGATAGTGGGTTGTTATGGCATGCCAACTCTCACACAACACATCCACTATTCCACTCACGCGCGTGTCATCACCACGTTCATGTGTCCGCAGTCGACGCTCTTCCTTTGTCCAGGCAGGCAATTTTCAACGTATATAATTTTTTCTATAAATTATGTGACAGGGCACTAGCGCACTCGACACTAGCAACTACTGTACTGCACACTACGTGATTCTAGAAACACAAGCGAATATTGAACTCGACAATGAACTGCTTGTGCTCGCTACCAACGTTCATTCTATATATATACAGTACGTATTGAAGTAGTTTACAATCACATACATTGGAACTCTCTGGGGAATTACAATCCTATGGTTATACTAAAGGCACAATTGGATATTTATAGAGGGAGTTGTGTATGTCATAGGCATGAAATACTCTTAGGGGAAGTGGGTTTTGATACTCTAGGGTCCTGCAGTGTCTCTCTAGTTAGAATCATTATGTGTACATATGTGTGTATGTACAATGTATGAGTGTATACTTTGGTGCAGAGAGCGATGTCAGCATATTTCTTGAGCAGTATTTTCATAACTGCTGCATGTCCTTTTCTGATAGCAATGTAGAGTGGAGTCTGCCCATCCTGAAGGTAAAAAAACAATAGGTGATCCGATCCAAGGACACAGATATCCTCTGAGCTACATACATAAATGCAATGATATTGGCTAATACGAGTAACGTTCCTCCAATTTGGATAGGCAGTCAAAACAGGGCTGTAGGAACTGTATATTCACGCTAAGCTCAACATGCACTCTTAATATTTACATTCGCTATTGTACCAAGAGTGTTTTGCATTATTAGTAATCACAGCCTTTAGTTAATTTACTTTCACTTTCTATAGCTATCAAGGAGAAAACAAAAAAATCCCTGGGTCCATAAAGATTCTCAGGTGGCAGCCATAGCTACAGAACAATAGACAAGGTAACCAGAGTGATGAGTGGAAACAATTCTACACAAACATTTGTTACTGCTGGTGTCTGAATTACCTGGCTACGTACACCCTAGCAATCCCCTCCATCAGCAACACCCGCAGTTCCCCGGAGACTTTAATGCTAAGATTATCACCATAATTATTACCTAACCTTTCTTAGCTACTAACCAATTATGGGGTCAAGCAGATAACATTAATCCTCTATCGACTGTGCAACACAAACCTTATACTATCATTGACAAGGGTCCCCAAGCTTCCCCAAGTTAACTGTTCCTAAGGCTACTACACTTCAGTAAACACGACGTTAACACTCATCATCACAAAACAGGAATTCCTTCGTCCTTTCCCTCGCTCTGTTCCTACACAGCCCCTGATTCAGTGCACACGTGTGCCTGAATATTAAACTAGGCCTGGCATCACTTGCCCCATCCAAATACTTTCAGCTCACAACAGCTTTACTTTTGTCTTTTCCTCCAAGGTCAGCCTTCCTCAACAGTCCATTGGTAAACGCTGAAAACTGAATCGGTGATAATCTATACCCCTTTGTATTAAACTGCCACAGATCTCTTTTTTGACCGAAACTGGGAGTTTTTATTGTGTTCATGTGGCGCCACAAAAAAGCTCGTAGATCTGAGAGTTAAGGGGCTTCTTTCTTCATCACACCACAATAGAACTATTTTTTAAACCAAACAAAACTATAGAGAGTGAAAGTTACCTCAGTTTCAGCATTCACATCAGCATGAGCATCAGTTAGGAGCTTTACTACAGCAATTTTACCTTCATGAACTGCCAGGTGTAAAGCTGTCCAACCATCCTAACAAAGCAAAAATTCAAAACGTGATGCACATTTCAAATCTATATACCTCTCTTTGGAAATTGTTCTGTTCTATAGTTGCCTTAATATATTTCTTTACAATATCAGCATGCCCCTTATATGATGCTATCATCAGTGGAGTTGATCCATCCTGTAACACAGCAGCGTCACACAGTTCATTGACTTTAAAAGATAAAATTTTACTTTGTGGCATAAACTGCAATCTGCATGCCGCTCAAGAAGTAGTTCAACAACTTCTGTATGTCCTTCTCTGCTGCCAATATAGAGAGCTGTCTGACCATCCTAAGAGCCATAGATGGTTTTATTAGGGCACAAGTAACATTCCTAGCTTACCTCAGCCTGTATGTTTATCTTTGCTTGTGCTTTTATCAACAGCTTCACCACATCAACTCTGCCAGTGAGAGCAGCTAGGTGAAGAGCAGCCCAGCCATTCTATTGATAAATAATGCATCAACACCCATCTTTATTCATACAGGATTAAAACACATACCTTATCTTTAATGTCAATCTTTGGCGTCTTTTCTTCAATCAAAATTTGAACAATATCAGCATATCCTTTGAATGATGCCACCATAAGTGGAGTCCAGCCACTCTATATTTGCAACGAAAAACCCCTTAAAAATTAATTGTGCAACTAAAATTTATAGTCACCTTTGACACAAAATCTACAGAAGCAATCTGCTCCACCAGATTCTGAACTCTATTTGTTAGTCCATAGAGTGATGCTTCAAAAAGCTCTACTTCCTATATAATTTACAATACTTTCACAAAGTTTTTTGAATGCGTAGAATACCTGAATATTTGTGCACCGGTAGTACAGGTCTCCAGCAGCAATTTGTACTATTCTCTGCTCTGCCATAAGCCGATCAGATCCCTTACTGGGAGGAACACCTCTTAAGTATGGCAAAATACCAGCAAATGTGGTCCAGCAGATCACATGACCATCTTCATAGCAACCGGCATACACTAGAGCTACCTGAGGGATGTGGAAGTAGCCACAAACAGCAGTAGTGATGTCATCATAGTCTTGAAGAGTGAGGAAAGGCCGATCGACTTCAGCAGTAATTCTAATAGTCGTTGGAAGGGTTGTACTCTTGTGTTCATCGATACATTCAAAAACATTGGAGTAAAGTGCCTGGAGCTCAGAAAGGGGGCAGGAGTGGTATTTGTGAAGAGATGATTGGTGGATCATCTTTTCCTGTCTTCAGGAAGACAGTATATCTGTTCAGATATAACGAAGCTGGAAAACCTGCTTCGAACTTGAGCAAAATCTTTCATTGCTTGGATAGCAGCAGGACACTCACATCCCTCTGAGATCATCATTAGAAGGTGGGGACTGAAGCAGTTCCAGAGGCTGGCTTGTGCCTTGAAAACCTCAGGTGTACTTGCAGCATTCTTGTGTGTCTCTGGATCGACAACTGAATGGTACTTTTTTCCAGGCAGAGTTAGTTGGGATAGAAAATGACAAAAGCGTTGAAGAGAAACAGGAAATGTCTCGAATGATTTAATAACAACTTTTAGTGCCAGCAGGAACTGATGCTGGAGGTCCTTGACTTTAAGTTCAGTTTTAAGATGTTCTGAAGAGAAGGATAAAATCTTTGTAGAACATCTGTCTTTCTTTTAGAACACTGCTTTTCAAGATCTGTGATAAAATTGATAATTTTATTGTGTAACTCACTCTAATAGAACCTACCAGACTTCAGCTTTTCTGCTAGTTGTTTTTGTTTAGGACACCCTGTTTTGTCTCGTAAGTCGATCTGACAGAGCTGAAGCGACAATGTGCGATCGTCTGCGTGTTGACTGTTTTTCAACTCACTAGGGCAACTGCTGCTGAGAGATCTGTGCATACTGAACGATGTGTTGATCCTCACTAGTCTTCCACATTCTCAGGAATGAAACACTGTCCCTTCTCTGCCATCTGATGAATGATGGTCTTTACATTCATGGAACTGTATGCTCACTTAAGGTTTAGCTGTACGCAGCGCGTATGTAGCAGTAAATATCTTCTCGTCTTTGCTTCTAATAACTTTTCAT
>CASHTH010003725.1:0-17277 GCA_030341885.1 Geodia barretti
TGTATTGTGGCACAGATAGCTACAGTGTTACAGAGAATGTGTATCTCAACTATCTCTGCTTCAGGACAAGTCGCAGAGCACGGACATGAATGTGAACATGTGGCCAGGTCTCCCACAAGAGGCAGAGTGGGAGTCCAGCGAGGTGGGTGGAGAGGAGAGAGAAGAGGGCAGAATGGAAGAGGGAGTGAGGGGTGGGGGAGGGGTGGAGGGTGGATACGGAGAAGAAGGGTACGTCGAGGTTGAGGAAGAAGAAGAGTTAGGCCAAGGGCAAGGAGACGGGTGGGAGGAGCACCTTATTCGACAGGAGGCAAGAGAGGGGGAAGGGGAGACATGGGGCGATGGCAACGCTAGAGAGGTGGAACAAGAAGTAGAGGAAGAGGAGGAGGAGGAAGAGGAGGAGGAGGAGGAGGGGAGGGAGGAAGAAGGGTTGGGGAGGTACACAAATGAGGGATGGGAGGAGCGATACGTGGGAGAAGAGGGGGAGGAGCCACTGGAAATCACGCCAGCCCCTCTTCGTCAGACAGCAGACGAACTCGGAGCCTCGCAAAACTCTCTCAACCTCACCACCCAAGAGGAAGTGGAGCCTGTTGCCGTAGAAACCGAGGACGACACGCAGCACCTCTATGCCAAGATACCAGAGGCCCACAAGGCCAAGAAGAGGCTGAAGATGATGAAACAGGCACAGAAAGAGGAGAGGAAGGCACGAAAGCAGAAGCTGAAGATGGAGGAGAAAGAAGAGAAGGCGAGGCGGAAGGCGAGAGAGAAGGAGAGGAAGGAACGCGAGAAGCAACGGAAGAAGGGGACGGTAAAACTGGAGGAGGACATGGGGGACGTTATGAAGCTCCACAACATCGACACCTCGACTACCGCTGGCCGGGCACAGGCTCAGTTCATCGACGCCGCTACTGCTCCTTTCTTCTGACACTAACACACACTTACCCAGCTAATGTAGCTGTATACGTGCATGGACTAAAGCACTCTTTTTATTTTTATTTCTGTTGTGTAACGATTACCACACACCCCGAAGTGTGTTTGTTTCTTTATACTGAGAATCAGTGTATGTATGCAGAGAGTGGTATATAGTGAGTGGTATATAGTGGTTATGGAAATGCTTTTACGACTTCAATTTGTTTGTTGTCATGCCATAATTTGCTGGCTGGACCTACAACAGTCTTAGGCCCACTTAACGCTCCTATTACCTTTGTGTACTCCCTTGTATATATGGAATGAATGTATGTTTATAAGATGCTCATGGTGCAGCGCGCGCTTGCGTATGCAAACGCGGACATAGCGCGAGGTTATAAATAGCTGCAGTCGTACTGCTAGCTAAACTCCGAGGAACAGTCGTTAAATGGCTGCAATCCAACAAGAATATCACAATGCGTCGCCAACTAGCGATTCGCATCCCTCGAACGAGGGTGCCGCCGCGTTCTTCTGCCGCCAGCAGTGCTCCGACTTTATGCGCGGAGAATGCGCCAACACAGGAAAGTTGTCTCCTGGTCAATTCGTATCATCAGTAGAGAAGCTGCAAGAGAAGGGACCCCGCCGATCCTCCTCCGATTCCGCACCGCCGCCGTGCAGATGCGCGTGCGGCGGAGGCTCCGTGACGATGTTCTGTCGTGACTGCCGGCGACTAGCGTGCGAGAACTGCATCGCCGCCGAACATGGAGACCACGGTCACGACCCCGCCAAGAAGTGCGCCTCTCAGGCCCGCCGTCTCCTGCAGCAGAACCTCTTCCCGCTGAGAATCGTCGGCCAACAGCTGACGGAGTCGCTGGCGAGGATCAAGAACGCGCACCGCGACGTCTCGGGCCAGGCGGAGGACGCCGAGCGAAGCATTCGGTCGTTCTTCGACGAGACCATCTCTCTTCTGGAGCGGGAGCGGCAGAGCCTGCTAGCGAGGACGGCCAAGCTCGCCGAGGAGAAGCTAAAAAGTCTCCGGGAGCAGGAGAAGAGTGTGAGACGGGCCTCGGGCGAGGTGCAGAACGTGGTGGAGTACTGCAGACAGAAGACGGAGCTGGTGAGCGACGAGGAGCTCCTGGCGCTACAGGACGACCTCCAGAACCGAATCCAGGAAGAGTGCTCCCGACACGAGGGACAGTCGGAGCAAAACCCCTGCGAGGTGGCCAATATCGCTGTCCAAATGAAGGGGGCGGAGGAGATTGTGGGGTTGTGTAGGGAAAAGGCCCGGGTCTACCTGTTCCCCAGGAACAACAACAGCCACGTCCACAGAGCCGAGGTGGGAAAGGAGACAACACACTGTGTCACGGAGACCTCAGACCCTCTCTTCACTCCTCGCCTGGCGACGTTCACAGCCTCTGTGGTGTCGGTGGTTGATGGGTCCACAATTGAGGGGTCCGTCACTCCAGTGGGGAGGGGTCTGTACGAGGTGCGGTACACCCCTCGGGTGAGGGGAAGGCACCGACTGTGGGTCAAGAGAGACGGAGAGGCAATTCCGGGCGCTCCGTTTCCCGTCCTCGCAACAATCTCCCCTACTCAACTAGAGAAACCAGTCCACTGTATGGACTCACTCAAACACCCGTACTCTGCTGCATTTGACTCCCAGAACCAGCTATTTGTGACTCAATCTGGTGGAGACAGCATCCGGAAATTCAGACGCAGTGGGGACGACGTCGCGAGCGAGAGTTTCGCGGCCTCTCGACAGCTGAAGGCCCCGACTGGGTTGGCCATCGACAGTGAAGGGTTCTCGTATTTGGTCAACATCTCCACACACACTCTCTGCAAGTTTGACCGCAGTGGAGCTCTGGTTGGGGAGGTGGGGAGGGAGGGGAGCGACAGAGACGAGCTGAACCATCCCTCCGGCGTGGCAGTGGTAGGAGACAGAGTGTTTGTCTGTGACCGAAACAACGACAGAATAAAGATCTACTCCAAAGACCTGAAGTTGGTGGGGATGTTTGGAAGCCACGGTCGTGGCAAAGGCGAGATGAACTGGCCTTATGATGTAACCTGCGACGATAGCGAACTCATCTACATTGCCGACAGCGACAATCATCGGGTTCAGGTGTTTAACAAGAGCGGGAAGTTTCAGCGTTTCCTGGGAACCCGGGGCAACGGCGAGGGGTCGTTAATGAGACCGACGGGAGTCTGCATGGGACACGACGGACTTCTCTACGTGACGGAGTATGCCAACCACCGCGTGTCGGTGTTTCAGAGAGACGGGGAGTACGTGGGGGGATTTGGGTCGTACGGCAGCGAGCTGGGACAGTTTTGTTACCCTGTGGGGGTTACTGTTGACGGAGATGGGTTTGTGTATGTCTGTGACCAGGGAAACAACCGTGTTCAGGTGTTTTGACTCCCTCTTTCAAATCCTTATCACCCTCTCGCCGTCCCTCAATGGGGTCTTGTATAGAATTTGTGTGATTTCATATCACGACATTCATTGTGCCGCTGTATTCATGCTGAAAAAGAGTGCATCTCTTAGTTAAACCACAACCAACCACAAACAAACACTGCCCACATTATTCAATGCATCCTATTTTCATATCACATTCACCACGTGTTTCGTATCATATTATTATACCAACAAACCATAACATACAGATTTACACACAAACAGAATAGTCTGTAGACTACTATATTATATAAACAATAATAAACCGTGGTTAACAATGAATATTGTTTCAGAATTCGTAAGTCTGGGTAAAGTGTGTGTCTGGAGTGTAGAGAGGGGAATAGTTGTAAATGAGAGCTTTCCGCTCCGCTTCCTCTGAAGCAAACTTGTGGTTACTCTTACGGGCTGTTGTGTGTACATATGAAGAGGGAGGGAAGAAGAGAGGGATGGAGTGTGAGAGAAGAAGGGAATAGGAGAAGAAGGGAAGAATAGAAGGGTACGATTACCAAAAGTTAACCAACCACGAACTAACACAGAGTGTAAAATGAGAAGAACTTATGGGGATCTAGGGTTGCCATCCACATTCTAATATTTCCCCGCCAGCCTGTGATCCTTGCAGTGAGGATGATAGTCCACCTTGTTCCGTGGTCAAATCACCATCTCAAGGTGGAATCAGGGGTCCAGTGGGAATTGAGCCCCAGTGAACGGCTACACCCACCTCCAATGAGATGCCAATTAGGCACACACTCTCCCAGATCAGCTGGTGAACACTTTGCTCTGACAGGTCCACCTACTTGGTCTACAATTAATTTACCACAGTTCTCTCTGTGTAGTGTGTTAAGGGAGGCATGAAGCCTAATGAGAACTTGTTGATAAAGAACCAGTAGTCCCATCCCTCCCTCACTCTTTCTCTCCAATGCCCACCTCTGTGTGTTATTGGAGACCACTGGGGTAATGATTGTGTGACCTAAGCAAATTGCGCAGCATCAGACACAATTAACCCTTTAGCCTCCCCCACATGCAGTAGTTAAGAACTGTTCACCATAGCGCCCATGATGTATTGCATTAGCTGTTACATTATACACCAGGCACCACTCTCTGGGGGCTCAAGGAGACAGGAAAAGAGGTGAGTGCCTTTTGAGGCAGACGTGCCAGAGACACCATTTGGTGCAATTACGGAAGCATCTCTGTCGGTTCCACTGTAGCCCCCCCATCCTCTCTACAGCTGTTTGCTTCTCATGGTGACACAAGCACCAGCTGGCCTGCCTGTCAGCGTGGTTGACTTTTGCCAAACTTCTAATGAAGGCCAGCTTTTATGATCGACTGAATACACATCACACTCTGTTGTTGCTCACGTATTAATGGCGCCTTTAATGGTGGTAGGCATGTATCATGTCTTTGATGCATGTATTGGTAAGTACATACATACTTTGACATGCGGTGCAAATTTGGTTTAGCGTTTTGAAGAGTACACCAATGAATGGTACGATGATGAGCCCATGTAAGAAATCCGAGACCAGTGTTTCTCATGCAGTTGGTTGAATTCTGTTGGAGTTACACAAACCATTCACGCTAACTGACCCGTCTTTTCATCAACTTACACGTGTGTTACCTGGTCCCTGAATCCTACACTTCTCTCCTCCCGGCAGTGTTTGCCCATAACGAGGCTATAGTGAACCTTATCTGGGTCCACGGGTGGCGATATTGTGTGAACATAATATGGGAAGGTTTTGGTCAGAGTGTGTGGAGAGCCAATTCAAACTTTGGTACTGTTTGTGTGGGTGAGAGTATCGGGCTGCGCGGGCAGGCTTGGCAAGTTCATCCCATACAAACAATCCCTGGTTTCAGGTCAGTAAACACTGATTGAATGGTATGCACTGGTGTTAATTGGTATCGTATAACAATTGGTATTGCCTTCCCACCGTGCATGTAGAGAACATGTACCCACCCATTCACCCTCCTCCTCTCACTGTGCATGTAGAGAACATGTACCCACCCATTCACCCTCCTCCTCCCACTGTGCATGTAGAGAACACGTACCCACCCATTCACCCTCCTCCTCCCACCGTGCATGTAGAGAACATGTACCCACCCATTCACCCTCCTCCTCCCACCGTGCATGTAGAGAACACGTACCCACCCATCACCTCCTCCTCCCACCGTGCATGTAGAGAACATGTACCCACCCATTCACCTCCTCCTCTCACCGTGCATGTAGAGAACATGTACCCACCCATTCACCCTCCTCCTCCTCACTGTGCATTGTAGAGAACATGTACCACCCATTCACCCTCCTCCTCCCACCGTGCATGTAGAGAACATGTACCCACCCATTCACCCTCCTCCTCCCACCGTGCATGTAGAGAACATGTACCCACCCATTCACCCTCCTCCTCCCACCGTGCATGTAGAGAACACGTACCCACCCATTCACCCTCCTCCTCCCACGTGCATGTAGAGAACATGTACCCCCCATTCACCTCCCCTCCACCGTCTGCATGTACACATTCTACCTGCATAGACACCCACCCATTCACCCGCCTCTCCCACTGTGCATGTAGAGAACATGTACCACCAATTCACCCTCCTCCTCCACCGTGCATGTATAAGAACATGTACCCACCCATTCACCCTCCTCCTCCACCGTGCATGTAGAGAACACGTACCCACCCATTCACCCTCCTCCTCCCACCGTGCATGTAGAGAACATGTACCCACCCATTCACCCTCCTCCTCTCACTGTGCATGTAGAGAACATGTACCCACCCATTCACCCTCCTCCTCCCACCGTGCATGTAGAGAACACGTACCCACCCATTCACTCTCCCCCTCTCACTGTGCATGTAGAGAACATGTACCCACCCATCACCTCCTCCTCCCACGTGCATGTAGAGACACGTACCCACCCTCACTTCCCCCTTACTGTGCATGTAGAGAACATGTACCCACCCATTCACCCTCCTCCTCTCACTGTGCATGTAGAGAACATGTACCCACCCATTCACCCTCCTCCTCTCACTCCCTCTTTCGCCATTTTCTCCCCCTCTCCCTCCCCAACAAACCTTCCTGGACAAAGAAGTTGGCGGTCAGCTGCGTGACAGCCACCCAATGTCAGAGTGGTTGTTGGCCTGGTTCAATCCCCATTCAAACCCGTTCTTCTCAGGGTGCCACTGGACGCCATATATTGGGTACCTCTTACCTGGGCAGAGAGGGAACAAGGAAGGGGAAGAGAGAGCAAACATTATGAGGAAGGTATGGGGATAAAAGCAATTCTGTGAAGCAAAAGCTCTCAGGGGTAATTTGGTCACATGTGACCATTTGACTTGCAGCCAAACTGACCGACCAACTTCCGCATATTCTATACTCTATATAGCGTTAAATGTGGTGCAGAGGAATTTACTATATACATAGCTAGCTACATACAATATCTCACTTTCCACCGTCGACACAAACTCCACCCCATCTCTGTCCATGTTGGTGGAGAGGACGGTGAAGAATTCAGTGAGTTTGGGGTTATTCTTAAAGGTGTCCGTGGTGACGGCGAAGTAGTGGTTATTGGTAGTGAGGGGTTCCTGGGAGATCCAGCCAAGAGCAGAGGAGGAGAAGAGGGAGAACAGACGACTAGTCTGTGCAGCTGGGGTGAGAGGAAGGAGAGAGAGGAAGGAGAGAGAGGTGGAGAGAGAGGAAGGAGAGAGAGGGTGGAAGAGGCGGAGAGAGGCAGGCTGAGCTAGGGGTGGCGAGGAGAGGAAGGGGTAAGGGTGAGAATGTCAAACAATCCCAAAAACAAGAGGACCTGAGTTCGAAATGTAACCAAAGAGGATGCACGATTGAGGATTGAAATAGGTACCATAATTATAGCGAGAAACTATCATGTCTCGGTGACTAGTGCAAAGTTCGCAGGAAAAACCTCTGCAGATCGCAATACTAAATCCAGTCAACGTTTATCACAAATAAGATTCGTGAAATTCACGAAGGTTTAAAGTGCACCATGGTAGTTTGTCACGTGCATATAATTATAGGCCGTACAATCCTCGACACAGGGTCAGAGTAAATGATTACCCAAGATTTACGTACTCCGTGTTGGGGAAACCACAAAGACGTACACACAGATAACTGTGTTGGGAGACCACAGTACCATGTGACCACTGTGGCTATTATTGTGTGTAGAAAAGTCATGCGTCTGTATATTTTGTTGAGAATACGTTCACTTGTGCTAGTAACGTGGAACAACTTGACACGAAAACCCATTCCACTCATGTCTTCCCTTCCATTTTACTGCTGCAGAACGGCATTATTGCAAAGTACTGCCATTCTGTTATGAACCCCATTGGAGAGAGGTATATAGAATGCAGCATACTCAGGCAGTAGCAGTGTGAGACGGTGAGTGATGGGCACCCACCAGAAGTGAGGTTGAGAGGGATGCTGTAGTTTTTAGCATCAACCTGACTCAGTATCCCTTCTCCTCCGACCATGGTGGTGAGTAGTTGGAACCCCAGACATGTTCCCCACACTGGGAAATAGTCTCCTGCGTCCACGGCCTGTGGGAGGGGAAAACATGTGTATATACGTCACATGTTCCTCAGCCACCACTCTCTTAGTTCTCAGTACCGGTATAATACTTATGTCTTACATCCATGGCCATCTGAACCACTGCTCTCCCAATTGCAGCATATCCAGAGGACACGACTGACACTCCTCCCCCAGGGAACAAAATTCTGCAGAGGGAACCAGATGAACAACACAAAGTGTCAAGTGCTGCAGCATTTTGTGCAATCTTACACAAGGTAAAACAATCCCTCTTCTACAGCTACCGTGATTGGTTCACTCACCCATTGATAGAGTCGAAGAGTGACTTGAGGTCATCCTGACTAGTGTTACTACTGCAGTCCCTGAGTTGAGGAACACACACAACTCGGACGCCAGAAAAGGAGCAGTTATCACAAATGCATTGACAGAGGAGCAAGGATACAAGATGGGTACCACTTGTGCGCCTGCAGACTCTACGTATTTGACGTAAGAGGCCGCTATGTAGGAGCTTTTCCCGCTGGACACCTCTTCGGACACTATGCCTGCAGGCAGAGAGACATGTGTTGGTGGGTGGCACGGAGCTGGCGAGCTCCAGCAGGAGGTACGTACCTATGATAGGCCTGTAGTTCAAACAGCTTCCTAGCCCCACCAGGCAGCCGAAGCAGCCGACCAGCAAGAGTGTAACCATACCGTGGACTTCCATGTTGTTTGGAAACATACGCAGGGGTTTGGGGCAGTGCAAAAAACGGCTGAATCGGCAAGAGGTGTACGCATGCGCGCATCAGTCTAGCTGCTGAATCAGCAAAGTTGATGTAGGCGGGGCTCAACCGCTGAACCGGAAGACTTTTACCCTTTCTTGCCTTTCCAGCTGAGCCGAATTCCGCGGTAGGAAATCTTCATCATCGGGCCGTGTGTTCACTGACAAACTGACACGATCCTGAGCCGTGAAATGGACTCACTGAAGCGAGAAGCGCTGAGAAATCAGACAGTCTCCCTGACTGACAACATGAACCCCGGCCTCCTGGGACCCTACCTCTACAGCAAGAAGCTCCTCACACACGACGAGTTTGAGCGTCTCCAACTTCCCACCATGACCACCAGAGACAGGAACCTCTTCATCTTACAGGTTGTATGATACTACTCAAAAGACGGAGGGTAAAGGAGAGTTGGGGTATTAGCTAGGAGAGTATATATATATATATATGTAAGAGGGAGAGCTAAAAAGGGAGAGAGCAAAGAGACGTTCCTTAACTGCATAAACTCTATTCATAAGATGCTGCATTTCTCTCTAGAAAATCCCAACGAAAGGGAGTCGTGCATTTGACCTTTTCTGGAGTGTCTGCAGGAGAGTGGGGAGGACAGTGGGGAGGAGGTGCACCAGAACCTGGCAGAGAGACTCCAACAGCAGCTCAGCAATCTACTGCCCCCCTAGCTACACCCTCTTCTCTCTCCTCTACAGTTACCCCATCCCATGGAACCCTCTCTCCTTGCATTGTGTATTTTGGTCAGTATGTACCGTTTTGTTTTCAATCTTAGGGCTATTTTTGAATTGGATCTGCCAGTAATAAAATTACAGCTATATATACAGAGGTAGTATATAATACATGGTGTCTCTCTCTCTCTATGATGTGTGGTATGCAGCATGGGGCTACTGTTTGTAGTGGGGCGGTGTCGATGATGGACGACTTGTCTTTACAATCCTGAGATTGTAGACACACTGTCTGGATATATTCTATGGTGGAGAAGGGAGGGAGGGGAGAAAGGGAGAGAAAAAAATTTGAAAATGGTGGCTGCTAAAATTTTCATTTTTGAGAGAGGAGGAAAATAGGGTTAAATATGTAAGGATTTGTGAGCTTAGTCATAAAACAAAGTAAATCACAGTACAGTGATAGAAAATTTGTCCTATGATGTGCTGTCATAGACGATGGAAAAGTGCTAAAAGCCCTCATTAAAAAGCTGGCACAATAGGCAGAGAGAGGGGAACTCACAGATTCATGGAGGAGAGTTTGGAGCTGGTGCACTGCCCCTCTGTCTTGTAGTGGCAGTGTTTGTGCACCACCATGTTACAGTCCCGGCACACGTAGCCCTGCTTCCCCATGAACCCCAGGATCTTCTTCTTACACACGTGGCAGTAGAAACGCCTGCGGGGAGTGAGTGAGTTGGGCAAGAAGCGAGACAATGACAGAGAGAGAGAGAGGAGTAAGTAAATTTGAATCAACTCAAGTGGTCTACCCTCACTTATTTTCTTAACACATTGCAAGCGAAACGTTTGAAGTCATCTGCTGAAATTTTAGTAGGGAGCTATTGCATTCTCGCATTTTTACATTAGCGGTGAGGTTTTCTCTCCTTGAAACAAAGTTTCACTAAAAAATTCATTTCAAATTCATTCAAGGTTTTTATGGTGGTATACGAAGCAAATGAAATTGTAGGCAGTTTAGTATGTTGTGTGTGATGCAGTGAAAACTCTGTGACTCACTGTTTGAGGTGGGTGGCGACAAATATGTGGTCGTTGTAGATGTGGAGTTTACGTGCGTGGGAGACCCTCTTGCCGAGTTTGCTGGCGTGGGCCTGGCTGAGGGCCACTATGTGCCTCGTTCTTCGCGAGTCTGAGATCTCAAACACCAGGGTGGACGGGTGCATCTCCTCAACTGCCAGGACAGAGCGAGAGAGAGAGTAATGAAGCGACATTAAATTACAATATTCATGATGGCTATATACAAAAGCACTTCACTTTTCAATAGAGAGCTGAAATATTGTCACCTTAAAAGGATTAATCAGCATCTGTTCTATCAATTACTGCCTCTATTTTGCCTTCCTTGTCCCTATCTTCCCCTGTTACACTAGCATATGACTGACCACTAGACTCGACACTGTAGGCACTGCCACTCATACTAAGAGTCTGTCTCCTTCGTCTGTTTGGACTCAGTAGCCCCTCCCCCTTCCCTCCTCCCGTCCGCAAAACCACCAAACTCTGATGTGACGGTCTCCTCAATCTCTCCAGACTTGACTCCGCCTCCACTCTCCCCTCCCCACTAGCCACACCCCCTTCCTGTACTGACGGAAGCACAAACTCCTGGAGCTTCTCGTAGGAGGGGCTTCGTCGCCACGACGACATGGACTTGGATCGGCTTCCCATGGCGATGGGCTCGGAGTGAGGGTGTGAGGCGTGGAGTGCGAGGGGGGAGGGGTGACTGTGGGCGGAGCTTGGTGGAGAGTCTGTGACGTCAAGGAGATGTTGATTGTCTGGAGTTGTGTTCTCTCTCTCATCATCGTCACCAGCAGCAGCAGTGGGTGACTCTGTGGGCCGAACCTGTGCACCAGAGATACTGCACTCACAACATGTACTGCAGTGTATACTTCCCATGATACTGGGCCTCAGCACTTTACCTTCAGAATTACCTCACTATATCTGGAGCAACCCCAAGGATCTTATACCCACTAAAAGAAGGAAGTGAAAAACTTGCAGAGAAAGAATCGCGGCTGCCTTATAGCCACAAGGCCACTCACTATATATAAGCCAGGGGAACAACACTTTTACCCAAAACAACTCTATTTTGAGCGATTCACGAAGGTTTTACGGTGAGCTCAAAGAGCCAACTCACCTCCTCCTTCTTGCTCTCAACGAGGTCTGGTTTCTTTTCCACCTCTTCAACTGCACCGGCTGTATCCACACTGACTTCTGAAACTCTCTTTCTTATCTCTCCCTCCTCCTCCCCTTCCTCCTCCTCCTCCTCCTCCGCCTCCTCCTCCTTCTCACCAATCTCCCCAGTAACACCCACTCCCTCCCCCTCCTCTTCCTCCCCCTCCTTCTGTCCCACACCCAAACTCTCTCTCTGCCACAATTTGCGAGAAACATGAGTCACTGTCGACATTGTGGGTCCATTTTCAACTACTGCCTCCCCTCCCCTCTCTCCCTCCTCTCCCTCGCCCTCTCTTCCTGTGGAAACAGGGGTGGCATTTAGTTCTGACAAAGGAGCAGACGAGGGGTGTGGCTTGTTGTGGTGGGCGGGGTTTTGAGAGTGGGTGTGGCTCTTGTGATTGACATTGATGATAGGAGTAGGATTGATCACATGGTTGTTGGGTAGCTGTCGGAGAGAGAGAGAGAGAAATATTTTAGGCAAGTCTTCACAGTGGAAAGAGTTGGTGGCTTTAAGGGTCACGCCTCATGTGTTATGTAACCTCAATCATCTTCACTCTAGAAACTATACACTGCATAACGCACTGCATCTGTGCAACCAAACATTGAGCAACCGACATGTATGAACCCACCTTACATCGCGCAGGATAGTATAATTATGCTCATAAAACTCCCCAGTACGTAGAAAGAGTAAGGGAGGGGAAGGAAGGAGGGGAGCAAAGCGTCAAACGGAAGGAGGTTATCACTAGTAGAGATTAATCTTGAGAAGTGTCGACCCTATCTCCTTCTCTCCTCATATTCCTCTGTGCTCCGTTTTCTTCTCTACCCTCCATTCATTGTCAATTATCTGTCCAACTACCCGGATCCCTCCCACCTCTTCCTATACCTTCTCTACAAACCCCGCACTTCACCATACCCCCCTTCTCTTCGGCGGCTTCTCTTCCGTTACTACTACTATCTCACCTATATTCTCTCATCTGCTTCCCTCCCCCCTCTTCTTCCTTCTCTTCCCTTTTCACCCCGCCCTTTCTCCCCCCTCTCTCGTCTTTCTCCTCCTTCTCCCGCTCCCTTCGTATTCTTCCTGCCCCATCCTTCCCCTCCTCTCTTTTCTTCCTCTCTCCTCTAGCTTTCCGTTTCCCGTTCTCTCCCCTCTTCCTCCCTCTCTGTCTTTCTCTTCTTTCTCGCCTCCTTTCGCTCTCTGCGCCGTCTCTCCCTCTCTCTCCTCTCTCTTGGCGACCGGCGGCAGATCCCAGGCTAGTCTCGGATCAATCCCAGTGCGATCAAGAGCGGGATAAGGAGTACAAGAGATAGGGACGATTAGAGGAGCCAGAGAGAGAGCAGCAAAAGGAAAAAAAAGAAAAGAGATAGACTTCCTACAGCTAATATCGTCACAACAACCCCTAGCAGGTAGTCCTTCCTACCGCTTCGCGCCTTTCGCCCTCGCTCTCTCCCTTGCCGTCAGTCTCGCCTCTTCCCGCGTCCCTGCCCGTCGGCACTCTCTCTCTCTCGCTCCCCTCACTCTTTCCTTCTTTCGCTCTCCTCCCCTTCTCCTGTCCGCTCCTCCTTCTCTTCTTCCTAACTCCTCTGCCCTTCCCCTCCCCTTCTCTCTCTTTCTTCCTCTTTTGTCGCCTCTTTTTTCTCTCCTCTCCTCTCTTTCTTCCTTTCCTCCCTTTTCGTCCTTTCCCTCATCCTCTCCTTCTCTCTCCTTCGCCTCTTTCCTCTCCCCCCCCTCTCTCTCTCCTTCGCTTCGATCTTCTTCCCCTTCCCTGCCGTCTCTCTCCTGTCGTCTTTCGCCTCCTTCTCTCTTCCTCCCTTCTCTTTCGCTGTGCTCCTCTCCTTCCTCTCTCTCTCTTCTCCTTCTCTCTCTTCGTCTCTCCTCGTCCGCCCCGGCGCGTCTCGGTCCTCCCCGCTCGCCTCTCACCCGCTTCCGTCTCCATCTCTCTCTCGCTGTTCCTCGTTCTTCTCCCCTGTTCTTCCGTATCCCTCTGACTTCTCTCCTCCTTTTTCTTGCCCGTCTCCTTCCGCTTCTCGTGCCCTCTCTTGGTTCTCCCCCTCCTCTTCTCCTCATCTCTCGCTCCTCTTTTTCTCCTTCTCCCCCCCCCCCCCCCCTTCCTCTCCTCCTTCTCTTCTTCCCGCCTCCTCTTCTCTCTCGAGAATATGAGGAATAGTCTAGAATTAATAAGGGAGAGTAGGAATTCTAGTATAGGTCTAGATCAATGTAAGCGTAACAGCAGGCTACCATTCCTAGCGTTTACTTTTCTCTCCCCGTCCTTTCGTTACGCTTTTTCTTCTACTCATTCAATTACCCTCTTTTCAAGCCTCTCTCCTGTGCCTGGAATTAATCTAATATTATACCTTTGCTCGCAATACTCCTACTCTATCCTCTGCTCTCTCTTTCCTTCTCCCTCCTCGCCTCTCTCATACCCTCTCTATTCTCGCTCCTTCTCTTTCATCACCTCCTCTTCTACCTTATCTCCTCATCTTCTCTCTTCTCTCCGCTTCCCTCCTCCTCTCCTCTCTCTTCCTTCTTCTCCTTCTCCTAGTTTCCCTTCCTCTCTTCGTCCCCTCTCTTCTGTCCTCGTCTTCTCTCTCCTCCTCTCACTTCTCCGTCCTTCTTCGTCTTTCTCCTCTTTCTCCTTTCCTCTCCTCCTCTTCCTTCCCGCCTTCTCCCCCTTGCTTCTTCCTGTCTCCCCTCTTCTCGTTCTCTCTCCTCTCCTCTTCCGCCTTCCTCTTCCCTATCTCTCTTCCTTCCTCCTCTTCCTCCATCGCTCTCTTCCTTCCTTTCCCCGCCTTCCCTCTCCCTTCCTTCTCCCGGCTTACCCTGCCCCCTCCTTCTCTCTCGGCCTTTCCCCCTCCTTCGCGCCTGGCGTCCCTTCTCTCCGCCGGCTCGCCGCCCCCTCTTCTGTTCGCTCCCTTCCTCTGCTCCCCGCTCGTCTTCATCGTCTTCCGCTCCCTCCGTCCCCTTTCTCCTCCTCACTTCCCTCTACCCTCTCCTCTCGCTCTCCTTCCCCTACTCTCTTCTCCGTTCCGCCGCGTCCTGGCCTTCTTCCTCTCTCCTCGTCCGCTTCCGGTAGGCCTTGTCTTCCTCTCTTTCTTCGGCTTCTCGCCGCTCCTCGTCTCCCCTGGTGGCGTCTTTGCCGGCCTGCTGTTCTCCGTCGCTGTCGCGCCGCTCGCCAGGCGCTCTGTCTTCTCCCCCCGCGCGGCTGCCTCCCTTCCGCCGCTCGGCCCGGCGCGGTCTCCCTCTTCGGTGGTTTCTCGCTTCGCGTGCGCGCCTTCCGCTCTGTACCCCGTCGCCTGCTCCTGCACCTGCCCTCTGCGTCTGGTTCCCTATGCTTCTACGCTCTTCGCTGCTTTCGCTGCTCGCGTGTCTCCTTTCGCTTCTCTCGCCTCTCCTCTTCTCCCCTCCTGCGCGCCTGCCCCGCCTTGTTCTTACTCTCTCTACTCTAGCTTCTCTTCTCGCCCTCTCCTTCCCGCCCCTCGTTTCTTCCTTGCCGTCCCCCTTCCTCAGTCTCTCCTCCTCCGTTCGCCCCCTCCTTCGTCCCATCCTCTCTTTCTCTCCCCAAATGACAGAGAGCTCCGTACGACAGTCACGCCCCTAATTGATAATAATCAGTTACATCTCCGCTAATCGCAGCCATCCCGTACTAGGTCTCACTTCGGTCTCTCGGCATGCTCTCTGTCTAACGCCGTATCGCTCAGGCGAGGGATCATCTAGCGCGAGAGAGGCCTCCTCAGCTCTCTCTTGCCCGCATCTTACCATCTCCCTTCCTCTCTTCTACTCATCTCCTCATACCCTTCTTCTCTTCGCTCTCTCCTCCCTCCCTTCCTCTCTTCTTCCCTTCTTCTTCCTCTCGTCTTTTTATTCTCGCCTCCGGGCGCTCCGCTCGCGCGCGGCCTCCGCGCCCGTGCCCGCCCCGCGTCGCGCGGAGGCCGCAAGATGAAGAGAGGCTTAGTCTTAGAGGCACGAAAGCGCGCCGGGGTCGCGACGCGCGGTCCGCCAGCGGCTGAAACGTTGTATTCAGGCTTCGGCCGCTATGGCTCGATCGCACCTCGCCGTTAGCCCTGTCCCTCCCCTTTTTTCCCCTCTCTTCGCTCTTTCCCCGTCGTGCTCCCTCTCTCCTGTCTTTCCCTCTCGTCCCCCTCTTTCCCTCCCTCCGCTCATTCTTCTCTCTTTTCTTCCTACTTTCTTCGTCTCTTCTTTCCCTCTCTTTCGCTCTCTCCTCTCCTCTGCCTCCTCGCCCATCCTCTCTTTCTCCTCCTTCTTCTTTCCTCTTCCTGTTCCTCGTACTTCCTTTCCCCCTTCTCCTTCTCCTCCTCGCCGTCTCTCTTCTCGTCCTTCCCTCAGGAGGGAGATAATAAAAAGCTAAGGGAGAGAGCGCGGAAAGGAAGGCAATAAGGAAGAGGAAGATCCGGTAAAGAAAAAAAGGAAGAGAGTGAGAATGGAATTAGAATATGCCATAGCTTAAAGAGCTAGAGGTAAAAGAAGAGAGGGATTCGGAAGAAGGAGTAAGAGATGAGAGACGGAGTAAGAGAGAAGCAGGCCCTTCTCTCCCCCCCTCTTCTAACTTCTTCCTTCTTTCTCCTTTCTCTTTCTTCGCTCCTTTTCTCTTCGCTCCTGTCTCTCGTTCTTTCCCGCCGGGCTTTTGCCCTCCTCCCTCCCCTTTTTTGATCCCCCTCCCTCTCCTCCTCCCCTGCCTCTTCCTCTCCTCGTCTCCCTCCTCTCCCCTTCAACCCTCTTCCCGTCATTTCTTTCTCTGCTCCTCCCTTCTCTCTTCCTCCTCCTCCCTCTCTTTCTCCTCTTCCTTTGTCCTTTCTCGCTTCTCTCCCTTCTTTCTTCCCGCTCTCTCTCCCGTCCTCCGTTCTTTCCTCCTCCTCCTCTTTTATGCTTCCCCCCACTCCCTTGCCGCCTTTTCGGCCTCCACCTCCTTCCTCCTCTTGTCCCTCTTCCTCTCCCTTCCTCTCTACTCCTTCGCGCGCCCGTCTGCTCCCGTTTCTCTCTGCGCGCTCCTCCCTCGTCTCACCTTCCGTCTTCCCTTCTCCTCTGCTCTTCCTCCTCCCCGCCTGCTCCGTCTGCCCCCCTCCCCCTCTCTATCCTTTTCCACTCCTCTGCCTTTCTTCCTTCTTGTCTCTGCTGTTTTCTCCCGCTTCTCTTCTCTTTTTTCTCTCACTGCTCTCCTCTCTCTCCGCTCACCTTCCTCATTCTCTCTGTCCTCCCTCCCACCACCCCCCCCTTCTCTCTTTCTCCTCCGTCGCCTCCCTTGCTCCGCTCTCGTTTCTTCTCCTCCTTCTCTCTGTTCCTCTCATCCGTCGGCGCGCGCGGTCTCTCGCGTCGCTCCCTCGTCCTCATTCTCGTGCTCTCGCTCGTCCCTCCCCTTCTGCTCTCGCCACGGCGCCGCCGTAGCCATCCTCGCCCCGTTGCTTTCTTCTTCCTTCTCTCGTCTTCGCTTCTCCGCCTCTCGCTCTGCCGCCTCTTGCTTCTCGTCCTTTATGCGTCCCCTTTCTCCTTCTCTCTCTCGCGCCTCCTCCTTGCCGCATGAAGGGAAGAGAGGCGCAGAAGAATAGGTATAAGAGAGAGGATCAAGGGAAGAGAGAGAACGCAGAATTAGAGAAAGGAGGAGGAGCAGATCTATAAGAAATCACCGCCTTTCGAAGAAGGAGAATAAATTTATACTGATAAGTCTACTTTCAGCAACAAAATTCTCGCTTATTAAAGCATATAGTATTCATTTCTCACTACGCCGTTCCTTCCTCCCTTTTTGAT